>PVIH01007989.1:0-95343 GCA_004025045.1 Sigmodon hispidus
CTTTGGCCATCAGAGAAATGCAAATCAAAACAACTTTGAGATACCACCTAACACCTGTTAGATTGGCTAAGATAAAAGGCACAGATGACAGCCTATGCTGGAGAGGACAATGCGGAGCAAAGGGAACACTCCTCCATTGTTGTTGTGATTGTAAGCTTGTTCAGCCACTTTGGAATACAATATGGAGGTTTCTCAGAAAATTGAGAATCAATCTCCCCAAGGACCCAGCAATACCACTTCTGGGTGTATACCCTAAAGATGCACATTCACACTCCAAAGGTATTAGCTCAACTATGTTCATAGCAGCATTATTTATAATAGCAAGAACCTGGAAACAACCTAGATGTCCCTCAACTGAAGAATGGATTAACAAACTGTGGTACATCTACACAATGGAATACTACTCAGCTGTAAGAAAAAATGATATCCTAAAATTCACAGGCGAATGGATGGATTTGGAGAATATCCTCTTGTGCGAAGTATCACAAACTCAGAGAGATAATCAGGGGATGTACTCACTCACTAGTGGTCTCTAAACAGACAAACAGGAAAAAAGGCATGCATGCCTAAGCAGCAAACCCCAACCACTGAACAGCTTGGGATCAGAAACACCCTGTACTGACCCTTCAAATCCCAGTCCATCTATAGGAACACCTGAGTCACTCTTGAGGGAGGGGGAACAAAACTGGATTTGGCCAGGAGTGAAGACGGATCCAAGCATTATTGGGTCAGTGGGACCATAGGACTGTCTGCTCCCTGCCAAGGGAGGGGTTGGGGAGTTGCAGAGAAGAAAAATGACCAGATGTGTTGGGAGGGGGAAGAGACCTTGAATAAGGATATACAGGGATGGAAAAAAATTCAGAGGGAAAGCTGAACACAAAGAAAATATTTGTGTAGCAATCTTTTTTGCATTTCAACCCTTGATAAGCCATGCTTATGATTATTATCCTCTGTATAGTTATTGTTAACTCTTCCGCATTTTTAAATTCTTTTTTACTGTTTTTTTGATAAATACAAAATAAAGAAGGAAAAAAAAAGAAAAAAAAAGATAAATGGCCAAATGCCGATGTAATCATCAGAACTGTTGTCAATAAAAATAGAAAAAAAAAAGATTGATGCTGCTTCCTCTACTTAATCTAACACATGTGTTTTTCTCCTAAATACCAATACTCATGTTTTCTTACACAGAGCATTAAGAGAGGTGTTGCTTCCTCTCCTTAATCTAGCACATGTGTTTTTCTCCTACACATCACTACACATGTTTTCTTACACAGAGCATTAAGAGAGATGTTGCTTTCGCTCCTTGTTTGAACACATTTTTTTCCATCAACGTCCATACACACACTTTCTTACACAGAGCATTAAGAGAGATGTTGCTTCTTTGCTTCATTTGAATACATGAGTTTTTCTCTTCTGCATCGATACACACTTTTTCTTACACAGAGCATTAAGAAACATGTTACTTCCTATACTCTCCAATTTGACAGGCCACGCCCACTCTGATTGGCCACACCCACTTTGACTTACCATGCCCACACCAAGCCACACACACTTTCACTGGCCACGGCCACTTTCAATGACCACGGCCACACTGGATTACAGCCACTTTGACCATGCCCACACCAAGCCATGCTTACTTTGACTGAATAAGGCCACTTTGACTGGCCATGAAGACTTTAACTGGCCATGGACACGACATGCCACACACACATTGACTAACCATGCTCACACCAGGCCATGAATACTTTAATTAAATAAGCCCACTTTGGCCATGTCCAGTTTGACTGTCCATACCCACACATTGCCATGCCCACTTTCACCGGCCATGACAACATTGATTGGCCACGACCACTTTGACTGACCACTCCCACACAATACCACACACACTTTGACCAACCATGCACATTTGACAGAACACCCACATTTTGACTGGCCACAGACTTTGAATGACCACGACCAAAACAGGCCACACCCACTTTGATTGATCATGCCACACCAGGCCACAACCACTTTAATTTCCCAAGCCCATTTCCACTGGCCATGCATACATGACCGACTACAGCTACAACAGGTCACAGCCACTTTGTGTGACCACACCCACAGCAAGCCACACTCACTTTGCCTGCCATGGCCTCTTTACTGAACATGGACACTTTGACTGACCATGGCCACAGCATGCCATGCCCACATTGACTGACCATGCTGACACCAGGCCACAAATACTTTAATTAAACAAGCACACTATGACTGGCCACGTCCAGTTTGACTGGCCACGCACACTATTCATGTCCAAGACCACTTTGACAGAGCACACCCACTTTCACACACCACGCCCACACCAAGACACTCCAACTTTAACTGAACACACCCACTTAGATTGACCATGCCCACACTGGCTGACCACACCCTCTTCTGGCCATATTTGAACACATGTGTTTTTCACTTCAGCGGGAAAACACACGTAATCTTCCACAGAGCATTAATAGAGATGTTGTTTCCTCTATCGTTTGAACTGATGTGTTTTTTCTTCAACATCAATAGTCACGTTTTGCTACCCAGAGCATTAAGGGTGATGGTGTTTCCTTTCCTCCTTTGAACACATGTGCTTTTCTCTTCAGCGTTAATACACAACTCTTCTTACACAGAGCATAGAAAGAGATGTTGCTTCCTCTCCTTGTTTGAACACATGTATTTTATGTTCAATGTCAATACATGTTTTCTTACAGAGAGCAATAAGAGAGATGTTGCTTTCTCTCCTCCTTTGAACAGATGCTTTTTTCTCTTCAGTATCAGTACAAACATTTTCTTACATACAGCATTACGAGAGATGTTTCTTCATCTCCTCCTTTGAACACATGTGTTTTTCTCTTCAGCCTCAATATTCATGTTTACTTACAAAGAGCATTAAGAGAGATGTTGCCTTCACTCCTAGCTTGCACACGTCTTTTTCTCTTCAGTGTCAATACGCACATGTTCTTACACGGAGCATTAAGAGAGATATTGTTTCCTCTCCTCGTTTGAACACAGTCAAATTGGGTGTGGTCAATCAAATAAGGCGTGGCCTGTTGTGGCTGTGATCACAGTGGCTGTGAACAGTCAAAGTGGGCGAGTTCATTCAAAGTGGGCATGGCATGTCGTGGGCATATTCAGTCAACATTGGCATGGCCAGTTAAATTGTGTGTGGTCAGTCACTGTTTACAGAGACAGTCAAAGTAGGCATGGTGAGACACTGTGGGCATGACAACTCCATGTTCGCATGGCTTGGTGTGGGCGTGGACCACCAAAGTGGGAGTGGGCAGTCTAAGATAGTATGGTCAGTCAAACTGGGCGTGGTTTGTCAACATGGTCGGGACCATTCAAAGTGTGTTTGTTTGGTCACTTGTGAGTGGTTGGTCAAAGTGTGCATGGTATTGTGTGGGCATGGTCAGTCAAAGTGGCCATGGTCAGTCATAGTGGCCTTATTCAGGCAAAGTAAGCATGGCTTTGTGTGGGCATGGTCAAACAAAGTGAGCGTGATCCAGTGTGGCCGTGGTCATTCAAAGTGGCCATGGCCAGTCAAAGTGGGTATGGATTGATGTGAGTGTGATAAGTCAAAATGGGTTTGGTCAATCAAAGTGGGCGTGGCCCATCAAAGTGGAGAGTATAGGAAGAAACGTTTCTTAATGCTCTGTGTGAGAAAATGTGTGTATCGATGCTGAAGATAAAAACACATGTGTTTAAACAGGGAGAACAAGCAATATCTCTCTAAATGCTCTGTGTAAGAGAGTGTGTATTGATGTAGAAAAGAAAAGTACATGTGTTCAAATGAAGCAAGGAAGCAACATCTCTCTTAATGCTCTGTGTAAGAAAGTGTGTGTATGGATGATGAAGAAAAAACATGTGTTCAAACAATGCAAGAAAGCAAAATATCTCTTAATGTTCTGTGTAAGAAAATGTGTGTATTGATGCTTAGGAGAAAAACACAGGTGTTAGATGAAGGAGAGGAAGCAACACCTCTCTTAATGGTCTTTGTAAGAAAACATGGGTATGGGCGCTAAATATTAAAACACCTCTGTTTAACAAGGAGAGGGCTCAACATCTCTAATGCTCTGTGAAAGAAAGCATGTGTATTGACTCTGAAGACAAAAATACATGTGTTCAAACAAGGAAAGGAAGCAACAACTCTCTTAATGCTCTGTGTAAGAAAACGTGTGTAAGGATACTGACGAGAAAAACAAATATGTTCAAACTAAGAGAGGAAGCAACATCACTCTTAATGCTCTATGTATAAAAACATTTGTATAAACACTGAAGACAAAAACACGTGTCTTCAAATGAGGACAGGATACAACATCTCTCATAATGCTCTGTGTAAGAAAACGTGTGTATTGACGCTGAAGAGAGAAACACATGTGTTTAAACAAGTAGAGGACTCAACATCCCTCTTAATGATCTGTGTAAGAAAACGTATGTATTAACACTGAAGAGAAAAACACATGTGTTTAAACAAGTAGAGGACTCAACATCTCTCTTAATGCTCTCTGTAAGAAAATGTGAGTATTGACGCTGAAGAGAAAAACACGTGTGTTCAAATGAGGAGAGGAGGCAACATCTCTTTTAATAATCTATGGAAGAAAATGTGTGTATTGACGCTGAAGAGAAAAGGATGTGTGCAAACAAGAAGTGGAGGCAACATATCTGTTAATGCTGTTTGTAAGCAAATGTGAGCATTGACGCTGAAGAGAAAAACACAAGTCTTCAAAGGAGGAGAGGAAGCAACATTTCTCTTAATGCTGTGTGTTAGAAAATGTTTGTAATGGTGCTGAAGAGAAAAATGCATGTGTTCAAATGAGGAGAGAAAGCAACATCTCACTTACTGCTCTTTATAAGAAAACATGTGTATTGACATTGAAAATAAAATACATGTGTCCAAACGAGGAGAGGAAGAAACCTCTCTTTTTATGCTCTGTGTAAGAAAAGTTGTGTATTAATGCTGGAGAGAAAAACACATGTGTTCAAAGGAGGAGATGATGCATCATCTCTCTTAATGCTTTGTGTAAGATAATGTTTTTACTGATGGTGATGCAAAAAATGCATGTGTTCAAACGAGGAGAGAGAACAACTTCTCTCTTATTGCTCTGTATAAGAAAATATGAGTATTGACATTGAAAATAAAATACATGTGTTCAAATGAAGAGAGGAAGCAACATTTCTTTTTATACTCTGTGTAAGAAAAGTTGTGTATTAACGTTGAAGAGAAAAGCACATGTGTTCAAAGGATGAGAGCAAGCACCATCTCCCTTAATGCTCTGGGTAGCAAAACGTGACTATTGATATTGAATAAAAAAAACACATCTGTTCAAACGATAGAGGATGCAACATCTCTATTAATGCTCTGTGGAATAAAAAGTGTCTTTTCCTACTGAAGTGAAAAACACATGTGTTCAAATGAGACCAGAAGAGGGTGTTGTCAGCCATTATGGGCATGGTCAGTTTAAGTGGGTTTGTTCAGGCAAAGTTGGCATGGCTTTGTGTGGGCATGGTGCTTCAAAGTTGGTGTGCTCTGTCAAAAGATTGTGGACATGAAAAGTGTGTGTGGGCAGTCAAACTGTACGTGCACAGTCATAGTGGCCTTGTATAATTAAAGTTGTCATTGGATGGTGTGAGCGTATTCAGTCAATGTGGGCATGGCATGTTGTTACCATGGTCAGTCAAAGCATCCATGTCCAGGCACAGTGGTCCTGTATAGTTAAAGTAAGCATGTCTTGATGTGGGCATTGTCAGAAAAAGTGGCTGTGATCTGTTGTAGCCGTGGTCAGTCAAATTGTGTATGGCCAGTCGAAATGGGCTGGGTCAATTAAAGTGGTTGTGGCCTAGTGTGGGCGTGATCAATCAAACTGTGTGTGGTCTCTTGTGGTCATATCATTTATAGTGGCCATGGCCAGTTAAAGTGGGCATGTTTTGTTGTATACGTGGTCAGTCAAAGTGGTTGTGATCAATCAAAGTCTGTGTGGTATGTTGTAGCCGTGGTTACAGTGGCTGTGGACAGTCAAAGTGGGCGATTTCAGTCAAAGTGGGTGTGGCTTGGTGTGGGCATGTTCAGTCAACATTGGCCTAGCCAGTCAAAGTAGATGTGGTGAGTCACTGTGGGCATGACCAGTACATGTTGTCATGGCTTAGTGTGGATGTGGACCACCAAAGTGTGCATGGCCCTCAAATTTTGTATGGTCAGTCAGACTGGGTGTGGTCTGTCAAAATAGGCATTGTCAGTCAAAGTGGGTGTGTTCAGTCACTTGTGTGTGGTCGGTCAAATGTGCATGGTATTGTGTGTGTGTGTGGTAAGTCGAAGTTGTCATGGCCTGTCAAAGTTGGCATGGCTGGTCAAAGTGGGTGTGGTATTGTGTGCGTATTGTCATTCATAGTGGCCATGGCTAGTAAAAGTGTGAGGGGTTTGGTGTGGGCATGAACAGCTAAATTGGGTGTGGTCAATCAAAGAAAGCATGGCATGTTTTGACCATGGTCAAAGTGGCTGTCGACAGTTAAAGTGGGCGAGTTCAGTCATAGTGGGCATGGCCAGTTAAAGCTTGCATGGTCGGTCAAAGTGTGCATGTTATTGTGTGTGCGTGGTCAGTCAAAATGTTCATGGCCAGTCAAAGTTGGAGTGGCTGGTCAATGTGGGCATGGTGTTGTGTGCGTATGGTCATTCATAGTGGCTGTGGCCAGTAAAAGTGGGCATTGTTTGGTGTGGCCATGATCAGTCAAATTGGGTGTGGTCAATCAAAGAAAGCATGGCATGTTTTGGCCTTGGTCAAAGTGGCTGTGGACAGTCAAAGTGGGCAAGTTCAGTCATAGTGCGCATGGTCAGACAAAGTTTGCATGGTCGGTCAAAGTGTGCATGTTATTGTGTGGGCGTGGTCAGTCAAAGTGTTCGTGGCCAGTCAAAGTTGGAGTGGCTGGTCAATGTGGGCGTGGTGTTGTGTGCATATGGTCATTCATAGTGGCTTTGGCCAGTAGTTTGCATGGTCGGTCAAAGTGTGCATGTTATTGTGTGGGCGTGGTTAGTCAAAGTGTTCGTGGCCAGTCAAAGTTAGAGTGGCTGGTCAAAGTAGGCATGGTATTGTGTGGGTGTGGTCATTCATAATGGTCAAGGCCAGTAAATGTTGGCATGGTTTTGTGTGGATGTGGTCAGTCAATATGGGTGTGTTCAATCAAAGAATGCATGGCATGTTGTGGCCATGGTCAAAGTGGCCATAGACTGTCAATGTAGGCGAGTTCAGTCAAAGTGGGCGTGGCCAATCAACATGGGCATGGCCAGTCAAATTGAGAGTGCTCGGTCACTTGTACGTGGTCAGTCAAAGTGTGCATGGTATTGTGTGAGCGTGGTCATTCATAGTGGCCTTGGCCAGTAAATGTGGGCGTGGATTTGTGTGTGTGTGTGGTCAATAAATATGGGTGTGGTCAATCAAAGAATGCATGGCATGTTGTGGCCATAGTCAAAGTAGCCGTGGACATTCAAAGTGGGTGAGTTCAGTCAAAGTGTGTGTGGCCAGTCAAAGTTGCCCTGGCTGGTCTAAGTGGGTGTGGTATTGTGTGTGCATGGTCAGTCAAACTGTACTTGGCCAAAGTGGGTTTGTTTAATTAAAGTATTGGTGGCCTGGTATGAGCATGGTCAGTCAAGGTGTACGTGGCTTATAGTTGCCTTGGTCAGTCAAAATGTCCGTAGCCAGTGAAAGTGGCCTTGTTCAGTCAAAGTAAGTGTGGCTAGGTATAGGCATGGTCAGACGAAGTGGCTGTGATCTGATATGGCCGTGGTCATTCAAAGTGGCCTTGGCCAGTCAAATTGGGTGTGGATTGTTGTGATAAGTCAAACAGGGTGTGGCCAATTAAAATGGACAAGGACCAACAAAGTGGACAGTATAGGAAGTAACATGTTTCTTAATGTTCTGTGAAAGAAATTGTGTTTATCAACACTGAAGATAAAAACACATGTGTTTAAACAAGGAGAGGAAGCAACATCTCTCTAAATGCTCTGTGTAAGAGAGCAAGTATTGAAACAGAAGAGAAAAACACATGTGTTCAAACAAAGCAATGAAGCAACATCTCTCTTAATGCTCTGTTAAAAAAGAAACATAAGTATGGGCGCTGATGATAAAAACACCTGTGTTTAAACAAGGAGAGGGCTCAACATCTCTCTTAATGCTCTGCATAAGAAAACATGTGTAGACCAAAACATATGTGTTCAAACAAGGAAAGGAAGCAACATCTCTCTTAATGCTGTGTGTAAGAAAATGTGTGTATGTACACTGATGAGAAAAACAAATGTGTTCAAACGAGGAGTGAAAGCAACACCTCTCTTAATTCTCTATGTAAGAAAACGTGTGTATTGACACTGAAGAGAAAAACACATGTGTTTAAACAAGTAGAGGACTCAACATCTCTCTTAATGCTCTCTGTAAGAAAATGTGAGTATTGACGCTGAAGAGAAAAACACATGTGTTCAAATGAGGAGAGGAGGCAACATCTCTTTTAATGCTCTATGGAAGAAAACGTGTGTTGACGCTGAAGAGAAAAGAATGTGTGCAAACTAGAAGTGGAGGCAACATATCTGTTAATGCTGTTTGTCAGCAAATGTGAGCATTGACGCTGAAGAGAAAAACACAAGTCTTCAAAGGAGGAGAGGAAGCAACATTTCTCTTAATGCTGTGTGTTAGAAAATGTTTGTAATGATGCTGAAGAGAAAAATGCATGTGTTCAAATGAGGAGAGAAAGCAACATCTCACTTACTGCTCTTTATAAGAAAACATGTGTATTGACATTGAAAATAAAATACATGTGTCCAAACGAGGAGAGGAAGAAACCTCTCTTTTTATGCTCTGTGTAAGAAAAGTTGTATAATAATGCTGAAGAGAAAAATACATGTGTTCAAAGGAGGAGAGGAAATGCCATCTTCCTTAATGCTCTGGGTAGCAAAACGTGACTATTAACGTTGAAGAAAAAAACACATCTGTTCAAACAATAGAGGAAGCAACATCTCTATTAATGCTCTGTGGAAGAATACGTGTGTTTTTCCACAGAAGTTAAAAACACATGTGTTCAAATGAGGCCAGAAGAGGGCATGGTCAGCCATTGTGGGCATGGTCAGTCTAAGTGGGTGTATTCAGTCAAAGTTGGAGTGGCTTGGTGTGGGTGTGGTGCTTCAAAGTGGGTGTGCTCTGTCAAAGTGCTCGCACACATTAAAAGTGTGTGTGACCAGTCAAACTGGGCATGGACAGTCATAGTCGGCTTGTTTAATTAAAGAATTCATGGCGTGGTGTGAGCATGGTCGGTCAATGTTAGCATGGCATGTTGTGGTCATGGTCAGTCAATGGTCCATGTCCAGTCAAAGTGGCCGTATGCGGTCAAAGTGAGTGTGGCTTGGTGTGGGAGTGGTCAGACAAAGTGGCTGTGACATGTTGTAGCCGTGGTCAGTCAAAGTATGTATGGCCAGTGGAAATGGGCTTCATGTATTAAAGTGGTTGTGGCCTGGTGTGAGCATGATCAATCAACATGAGTGTGGCCTGTTGTGGTCGTGGTCATTCATAGTGTCTGTGGCCAGTCAAAATGTGCATGTTCGGTCACTTGTGCATGGTCGGTCAAAGTGTGTGTGGTAGTGTGTGAGCGTGGTCTGTCAAAGTGGCCATTACCAATCAAAGTTGGCATGGCCGGTGAAAGTGGGCGTGGTATTGTGTGGGCATGCACAGTCAAATTTGATGTGGCCAATGTGGGCTTGCTTAATTAAAGTACTTGTGGCCTGTTGTGAGCATGGTCAGTCAATGTGTGTGTGGCATGTTTTGGTCATGGTCAGTCAAAGTGTTCGTGACCAGTAAAAGTGGCCTTATTCAGTCAAAGTAAGCATGGCTTGGTGTGGGCATGGTCAAAGTGGCAGTGATCCGGAGAGTCCGTGGTCATTCAAAGTGGCTGTGGCCAGTCAAAGTGTGTGTGCCTTGGTGTGAGTGTGGTAAGTCAAAGTGGGTGTGGCCAATCAAAGTGGGTGTGTCCAGTCAAAGTGGAGAGTACAGGAAGTAACATGTTTTTTAATGCTCTGTGTAAGAAAATGGGTGTATCTATGCAGAAGAGAAAAACTCATGTGTTCAAAAGAAGCAAGGAAGCAACATCTCTCTTAATGGTTTGTGTAATTAAGTGTGTGTATGGATGTTGAAGAAAAAAACATATGTGATCAAACGAGGAGAGAAAGCAACATCTCCCTTAATGCTCTGTGTAAGAAAACATGTGTATTGATGTTTAGGAGAAAAACACATGTGTTAGATTAAGGAGAGGAAGCAACACCTCTCTCAATGCTCTGTGTAAGAAAACATGAATATGGGCGCTCAAGATAAAAACATCTGTGTTTAAACAAGGAGAAGTCTCAACATCAAATTTGGCATGTCTTGCTGTGAGAGTGGTGTGTCAAAGTGGGCGTGGACATGAAAAGTGTGTGTGGCCAGTCAAACTAGACGTGGCCAATCATAGTGGGCTTGATTAATTAATGTATTCGTGGCGTGGAATGAGCATAGTCAGTTAATGTGGGCATGGCATGTTGTGGCCATGGTCATTCAAAGTGTCCTTGTCCAGTCAGAGTGGCCATGTGCAGTCGAAGTAAGCTTGGCTTAGTGTGGTCGTAGTCAGACAAAGTGGCTGTGATCCAGTGTGGCCGTGGTCATTCAAAGTGGCCGAGGCCAGTCAAAGTGGGTATGGTTTGGTATGGGCTTGGTCTCTCAAAGTGGGTGTGGTCAATCAAAGAAGTCGTGGCATGTTGTATCCTTGGACAAAGTGGCCATGGACAGTCAAAGTGGGTATGGTTTGGTATGGGCTTGGTCTCTCAAAGTGGGTGTGGTCAATCAAAGAAGTCGTGGCATGTTGTATCCTTGGACAAAGTGGCCATGGACAGTAAAAGTGGGTGTGTTCAGTCAAAGTTGGCATGGCTTGCTGTAGGCATGGTCAGTAACCATTGTCGTGGCCAGTTAAAGTAGGCGTGGTCAGTCACTGTTCACTTGGAAAATCAAAGTAGGCATGGTCAGTCACTGTGTGCATGACCAGTCAATGTTGGCAGCCCTTGGTGTGTGCATGGACCACCAAAGTGGGCGTGTCCAGTAAAATTTTTATGGTTAGTCAAACTGGGTGTGGTCTGTCAACATGGGCATGGCCATTCAAAGTAGGCCTGTTTGGTTACTTGTGTGTGGTCTGTCAAAGTGTGCATGGTATTGTGTGGGCGTGGTCAGTCAAAGGGTTCGTAGCCAATCAAAGTTGATGTTGTCGGTCAAAAAGGGTGTGGTATTGTGTGGGCATGGTCCAACTGGTCGTGGCCAAAGTGGACTTGTTTAATTAAAATATTCAAAGCCTGGTGTGAGCGCGGTCAGTCAATGTGTGCATGGCATGTGGTGGCCGTGGTCAGTAAAAGTGTCCGTGGACAGTCAAAGTGGCCTTATTCAGTCAAAGTATGTGTGGCTTGGTGTGGGCATGGCCAGACAAAGTGGCTGTGACCCAGTGTGTCCGTGGTCATTCAAAATGGCCTTGACCAGTCAAGGTGGGCGTGGCTAGGTGTGGGCATGGTAAGTCAAACTGTGTGTGGCCAATCAAAGTGGTCATGGCCTGTGAAAGTGGAGATTATTGGAAGTACCATGTTTCTGAAACCTCTGTGTAAGAAAATGTGTGTATCGATGCAGAAGAGAAAAACACATGTGTTCAAACAAAGCAAGGAAGCAACATCTCTCTTAATGATCTGTGTAAGAAAACCTGTGTATGGACACTGACGAGAAAAACAATGTGTTCAAATGAGGAGTAGAATTGACATCTCTCTTTTCTCTATGTAAGAAAACATGTGTATATATGCTGAAGACAAAAACACATGTATTCAAACGAGGAGAGGAAACAACATTTCTCTTAATGGTCTGTGTAAGAAAAAGTGTGTATTGATGCTGAAGAGAAAAACACTTGTGTTTAAACAAGTGGAGGACACAACATCTCTCTTAATGCTCTCTGTAAGAAGAGTTGTGTATTAACGCTGAAGAGAAAAGCACATGTCTTCAAAGGAGGAGAGGAAACACCATCTCCCTTAATGCTCTGGATAGCAAAACATGACTATTGACATTGAAGAAAAAAACACATCTGTTCAAACATTAGAGGAAGCAACATCTCTATTAATGATCTGTGGAAAAATACATGTGTTTTTCCTCTGAGGTGAAAAACACATGTGTTCAAAAGAGGACAGAAGAGGACGTGGTCAGACATTGTGTGCATGGTCATTCTAAGTGGGTGTGATCAGTCAAAGTTGGAGTGGCTTGGTGTGGGTGTGGAGTGTGAAAGTGGGTGTGCTCTATCAAAGTGTTCGTGGACATGAAAAGTGTGTGTGGCCAGTTAAACTGGATGTGGCAAGTCATAGTGGGCTTGTGTAATTAAAGTATTAGTGGTCTGGTGTTAGCATGGTCAGTCAATGTGGACGTGGCATATTGTGGCCATGGTCAGTCAAAGCGTCCATGCCCAGTCAAAGTGGCTGTTTGCAGTCAAAGTGAGTGTGACTTGGTGTGGGCATGGTCAGACAAAGTGGCTATGACCTGTTGCAGCTGTGGTCAGTCAAAGTGTGCATGTCCAATGGAAATGGGCTTGGTGAATTAAAGTAGTTGTGGCCAGGTGTGGGTATGACCAATCAAAGTGGATGTGGCCTGCAATTGTCTTGGTCATTCATAGTGTCTGTGGCCAGTCAAATGTGCGTTTTTGGTCACTTGTGCGTGGCTGGTCAAAGTGTGTGTCGTATTGTGTGGGCATGGTCAGTCAAAGTGGTCGTGGACAATCAAAGTTGGAGTGGCCGGTCAAAGTTGGCGTGGTATTGTGTGGGAATGGACAGTCAAACTGGACGTGGCCAAAGTGGGCTTGTATAATTAAAGTATTCATGGCCTGGTGTGAGAGTGGTCAGACAATGTGTACATGGCATGTTGTGTCCGTGGTCAGTCATAGAGTTTGTGGCCCGGCAAAGTGGCCTTATTCAATGAAAGTAAGCGTGGCTTTGTTTGGGCATGGTCAAAGTGGCTGTGATCCTGTGTGGCTGTAGTCATTCAAACTGGCCGTGGCCAGTCAAAGTGTATGTGGCTTGGTGTGGGAGTGGTAAATCAAAGTCGGTGTGGCCAATCAAAGTGGGCGTGGCCTGTCATTGTGGAGAGTATAGGCAGTAACATGTTTATTAATGCTCTGTGTAAGAAACTGTGTGTATCGATGCAGAAGAGAAAAACTCATGTGTTCAAACGAAGCAAGGAAGCAACAACTCTGTTAATGCTTTGTGTAAGAAAGTGTGTGTATGGACATTGAAGGAAAAAAACATATGTGTTCAAACGAGGAGAGAAAGCAATATTTCTCTTAATGCTCTGTGTAAGAAAACATGTGTATTTATGTTTAAGAGAAAAACATATGTGTTAGATTAAGGAGAGGAAACTACACCTCTCTTAATGCTCTGTTCAAAAAAACATGTGTATGGGCACTGAAGATAAAACACCTATGTTTAAGATAAAACACCTATGTTTAAACAGGGAGAGGGCTCAACATCTCTCTTAATACTCTGTGTAAGAAAATGTGTGTATGGACGCTGAAGACAGAAACATATGTGTTCAAAAAAGGAAAGGAAGCAACATCTCCCTTAATGCTTTGTGTAAAAAAATGTATGTATGGACACTGAGGAGAAAAAGAAATGTGTTCAAACTAGTAGTGGAAGTAACATCTCTCTTAATGTTCTATGAAAAAAAATGAATAAAGACGCAGAAAACAAAAACACATGTGTTCAAATGAGGAGAGGAGTCAACATCTCTTTAAATGCTCTGTGTAAGGAAACATCTGTATTGACACTGAAGAGAAAAACACATGTGTTCAAAGAGGTTGAGGACTCAACATATCTCTTAATGCTCTGTGTAAGAAAACCTGAGTATTGACGCTGAAGAGAAAAGCACATGTGTTCAAAGGAGGAGAGAAAGCAACATCTCTCTTATTGCTCTGTGTAAAAAAATGTGTGTATTAATGCTGAAGAGAAAAAGATGTGTGAAAACTAGGAGTGGAGGTAACATCTCTCTTAATGCTATTTGTAAGCAAACGTGAGTATTGACGCTGAAGAGAAAAACACATGTGTTCAAAGCAGGAGAGGAAGCAACATCTCTCCTAATGCTGTGTGTAAGAAAGTATTTGTACTGATGGTGACGAGAAAAATGCATGTGTTCAAACAATGAGAGAGAGCAACAACCCTTTTATTGCTCTTAATAAGAAAACATGTGTATTGACATTGAAAATAAAATACATGTGTTCAAATGAGGAGAGGAAGCAACATCTCTTTTTATGCTCTGTGTAAGAAAAGTTGTGTATTAACGCTGAAGAGAAAAGCACATGTGTTCAAAGGAGGAGAGGAAGCACCATCTCCCTTAATGCTCTGGGTAGCAAAATATGACTATTGATACTGAAGAAAAATCACATTTGTTCAAACGATAGAGGAATCAACATCTCTATTAATTCTCTGTGGAAGAAAAAGTGTCTTTTCCCGCTGAGGTGAAAAACACATTTGTTCAAATTAGGCCAGAAGAGGGTGCAGTCTGCCATTATAGGAATGGTCAGTCTAAGTGGGTGTGTTCAGTCAAAGTTGGCGTGGCTGTGTGTGGGCATGGTGCTTTAAAGTTGGTGTGCTCTGTCAAACGGTTGTGGACATGAAAAGTCTGTGTAGACAGTCAAACTGTACGTGGCCAGTCATAGTGGACTTGTTTAATTAAAGTGGTCATGGCAGGGTGTGAGCATATTCAGTCAATGTAGGCATGGCATGTCGTGGCCATGGTCAGCCAAAGTGTTCATATCCCGGCACAGTGGCTGTGTATAGTTAAAGTAAGCGTTTCTTGGTGTGGGCATGGTCAGACAAAGTAGCTGTGACTCAGTGTGGCCGTGGATATTCACAGTGGCCTTGGCCAGTCAAAGTGGGTGTGGCTAGGTGTGGGAGTGGTAAGTCAAACTGTGGGTTGCCAATCAAAGTGGTCATGGCTCGTCAAAGTAAGTAAAACTGGGTGTGGCCAATCAAATTGGGCATGGCTCGTCAAAGTGGAGAGTACAGGAAGTAATATGTTTCTTAATGCTCCGTGTAAGAAAATGTGTGTATCAATGCAGAAGAGAAAAACACATGTGTTCAAACGAAGCAAGGAAGCAAAATCTCTCTTAATGCTTTGTGTAAGAAAGTGGGTGTATGGACATTGAAGAAAAAAACACATCTGTTCAAATGATAGAAGAAGCAACATCTCTAATAATGCTCTGTTTAAGAAAACAAGTGTATTGATGTATAGGAGAAAAACACATGTGTTAGATTAAGGAGTGGAAGTAACACCTCTCTTAATGCTCTGTGTAAGAAAACATGTATATGGGCACTGAAGATAAAAACACCTGTGTTTAAACAAAGAGAGTGCTCTACATCTCTAATGTTCTGTGTAAGAAAACGTGTGTGTTGATGCTGAAGACAAAAACACATGTGTTCAAGTAAGGAAAGGAAGCAATATCTCTCTTAATGCTCTGAGTAAGAAAACATGTCTATGGATGCTGGGGAGAAAAACAAATGTGTTCAAACGAGAAGTAGAAGCAACATGTCTCTTAATGCTCTATGTAAGAAAACATGTGTATAGATGCTGAAGACAAAAACATATGTGTTCAAACAAGGAGAGGAAACAACATTTCTTAATGCTCTGTGTAAGAAATTGTGTGTATTGACGCTGAAGAGAAAAACGCATGTGTTCAAACAAGGAAAGCTGCAACATCTCTCTTAATTCTCTGTGTAAGCTAACAGGAGTATGGACGCTGAGGTGAAAAACAAATGTGTTCAAAGGAGGAGAGGATGCAACATCTCTCTTAATGTTGTGTGTAAGAAAATGTTTGTACTGATGCTGAAGAGAAAAATGTATGAGTTCAATCAAGGAGAGAAAGCAACATCTCTCTTATTGCTCTGTGTAAGAAAACATGTGTATTGACATTGGAAATAAAATACATGTGTTCAAACAAGGAGAGGAAACAACATCCCATTTTATGCTCTGTGTAAGAAAAGTTGTGTATTAATGCTGAAGGGAAAAGCACATGTGTTCAAAGGAGGAGAGGAAACACCATCTCCCTTAATGCTCTGAGTAGCAAAATGTGACTATTGACATTGAAGAAAAAAACACATCTGTGCAAACAATAGAGGAAGCAACATCTCTATTAATGCTCTGTGGAAGAATACGTGTGTTTTCCCACTGAAGTGGAAAACACATGTGTTCAAATGAGGCCAGAAGTGGGCGTGGTCAGCCATTGTGGGCATTGACAGTCTAAGTGGGTGTGTTCAGTCAAAGTTGGCGTGGCTTGGTGTGGGCGTCGTGCATCAAAGTGGGTTTGCTCTGTCAAAGTGGGCATGGACATGAAAAGTGTGTGTGCCCAGTCAAAGTTAATGTGGTCAGTCATAGTTGCCTTGTTTAATTAATGTATTCATGGCCTGGTGTGAGCATATTCAGTCAATGTTGGCATGGCATCTTGTGGCCATTGTCAGTCAAATTGTCCATGTCCAGTCACAGTGGCTGTGTGCAGTCAAAGTAAGCGTGGCTTTGTTTGGGCATGGTCAGACAAAGTGGCTGTGGAGTGCTGTAGCCGTGGTCAGTCAAAATGTGCATGGCCAGTCGAAATGGGCTTGGTCAATTAAAGTTGTTATGGCCTGCTGTTGGCGTGATTAATGAAAGTGTTTTGGCAATGGTCAGTCAAAGTGTCCATGTCCAGTCAAAGTGGGTGTGGTTCGGTGTGGCCATGGTCAGTCAAAGTGGGCATGTCCAGTCAATCTGTGTGTTGCTTGGTATGGGCAAGTTAAGTCAAAGTGGGTTTGGCCAATTATAGTGGGCATGTACTGTTGTGTTCGTGGTCAATCATAGTGGCCATGGTCAGTCAAAATGGATGAGGTTTGGTGTGTTCGTGGTCAGTAATAGTAGGTGTGGTCAATCAACGAAGGGGTGGCATGTTGTGGCCATGGTCACAGTGGCCGTGGACAGTCAAATTGGGTGAGTTCTGTCAAAGTAAGCATGGCTTGGTGTGGGCATGGTCAGAAAAATTGGCCATGATCCGGTGTAGCCGTGGTCATTCAAAGTGGCTATGGCTAGTCAAACTGTGCATGGCTTGGTGTAGGCATGGTAAGTCAAAGTTGCTGTGGCCAAACAAAGTGGGCGTGGCCCGTCAAAGTGGAAAGTATAGGAAGTAACATGATTCTTAATGCTCTGTGTAAGAAGATGTGTGTAACGACCCTGAAGATAAAAACACATGTGTTTAAACAAGGAGAGGAAGCAACATCTCTCTAAATTCTATGAATAAGAAAGTGTGTGTATAGATGCTGTAGAAAAATACATATGTGATCAAATGAGGAAAGAAATCAACATCTCTCTTAATGCTCTCTGTAAGAAAACATGTGTATTGATGTTTAGGAGAAAAACACATGTGTTAGATTAAGGAGTGGAAGCAACACCTGTCTTAATGCTTTGTGTAGGAAAACATGTGTATGGGCGCTGAAGATGAAAACACCTGTGTTTAAACAAGGAGAGGAAGCAACAACTCTCTTTATGCTCTGTGTAAGAAAACATGTGTATTGACACTGAAGACAAAAACACATGTGTTCAAACAAGGAAAGAAGGCAACATCTCTCTTAATGCTCTATGTAAGAAAATGTGTGTATTTTAGCTGAAGAGAAAAACACATGTGTTTAAACAAGTAGAGTACTCAACATCTCTCTTAATGCTCTGTGTAAGTAAATGAGTGTTTTGACGCTAAAGAGAAAAAGACATGTGCAAACTTGGAGTGGATGCAACATCTCCTTAATGCTCTTCATAATCAAACGTGAGTATTGACACTGAAGAGAAAAACACTTGTGTTCAAAGGAGGAGAGAATACATCTCTCTTAATGCTCTGTGTAAGATAACATGTTTATTGACCTTAAAAATAAAATACATGTGTTTAAACAAGGTTTGGAAGCAACTTCTCTCTTAATGCTTTATGT
This sequence comes from Sigmodon hispidus, assembly GCA_004025045.1. Classification (NCBI taxonomy): domain Eukaryota; kingdom Metazoa; phylum Chordata; class Mammalia; order Rodentia; family Cricetidae; genus Sigmodon; species Sigmodon hispidus. The sequence goes on from PVIH01007989.1 coordinate 18,020, forward strand.
AAAAAAAAGTGTGTATTGACGCTGAAGATAAAAACACATGTGATTAAATATGTAGTGGACTCAACATCTCTCTTAATGCTCTGTGTAAGAAAACATGTGTAATGATGCTGAAGAGAAAAGACATGTGCAAACTATGAGTGGAGGCAAAATCTCTCTTAATGCTCTTTGTAAGCAAACGTGAGTATTGACGCTGAAGAGAAGAACACATGTGTTCAAAGGAGGAGAGGAAGCAAAATTTCTCTTAATGCTGTGTTTAAGAAAATGTTTCTACTGATGCTGTAGAGAAAAATGCATGTGTTCAATCGTGGAGAGAAAGCAACATCTCTCTTATTGCTTTGTGTAAGAAAACATGTGTATTGACATATAAAATAAAACGCATGTGTTCAAACGAGGAGAGGAAGCAACATCTCTTTTTATGCTCTGTGTAAGAAAAGTTGTGTATTAACACTGAAGAGAAAAACACATGTGTTCAAAGGAGGAAAGGAAGCACCATCTTCCTTAATGCTCTGGGTAGCAAAACGTGACTATTGATGTCGAAGAATATAACACATCTGTTAAAACGATAGAGGAAGCAACATCTCTATCAATGCTCCTTAAAGAAAACATGTGTTTTCTCGCTGAAGTGAAAGCACATGTGTTCAAAGAGGCCAGAATAGAGCATGGTCAGCCATTGTGGGCATGGTCAGTCTTAGTGAGTATGTTCAGTCAAAGTTGGCACGGCTTGGTGTGGGTGTGGTGCATCAAAGTGGGTGTGCTCTGTCAAAGTGGTTGTGTACATGAAAAGTGTGTGTGGCCAGTCAAACTGGATGTGGCCAGTCATAGTGGGCTTATTTAATTAAAGTATTCGTGGCCTGGTTTGAGCACATTCAGTCAATGTGGGCATGGCATTTTGTGGCCATTGTCAGTCAAAGTGACCATGTCCAGTCACAGTGGCCGTGTGCAGTTAAAGTAAGCATGGCTTGGTGTGGGCATTGTCAGACATAGTGGCTGTGACCTGTTGTAGCCATGGTCAGTCAAAGTGTGCATGGCCAGTGGAAATGGGCTTGGTCAATTAAAGTGGTTTTGGCCTGTTGTGGGTATGGTCATTCATAGTGGCTGTGGTGAGTCAAAATGGGCGTGGCTTGGTGTGGGCACCTTGAGTCAACATTGGCGTAGCCAGCTAAAGTGGGTGTGGTCAGTCACTCTTCACTTGGACAAAGTAGGCATGGTCAGTCACTATGTACATGACAAGTCCTGGCTTGGTGTGGGCATGGACCAACAAAGTCACTTGTACATGGCTGGTGAAATTTTGAATGGTATTGTGTTGGGCATGGTCAGTCATAGTGGTCATGACCAGTCAAAGTTGGCATGGCTGGTCAACGTGGGTGTGGTATTGTGTGGGCTTGGTCATTCTTAGTGGCTGTGGAAAGTAAAAGTGGGCGTGGTTTGGTGTGGGCGAGGTCAGTCAAAGTTGGTGTGGTCAATTAAAGAAAGCATGGCATGTTTTGGCCATGGTCAAAGTGGCCATACACAGTCAAACTTGGCGAGGTCAGTCAAAGTGGGCGTGGCCATTCAAAGTTGGCATGGCTGGTCAAAGTGTGTGTGGTATTGTGTGTGCATGGTCAGTCAAACTGGACTTGGCCAAAGTGGGCTTGTTTAATTAAAGTATTTGTGACCTGGTGTGGGCGTGGTCAGTCAATGTGTGCATGGCATGTTGTGGCTGTGGTCAGTCAAAGTGTCCATGGCCAGTCAAAATGGCCTTATTCAGTCAAAGTAAGGATGTCTTGGTATAGGCATGGTCAGAAAAAGTGGCTGTGGTCTGGTGTGGACGGGGTCATTCAAAGTGGCCGTGGCTAGTCAAAGTGGACGTGGCTTGGTGTGGGTGTGGTAAGTCAAAGTGGGTGTGGCCAATCAAAGTTGTCATGGCCCGTCAAAGTGGAGAGTATAGGAAGTAACATGTTTCTTAATGCTCTCTGTAAGAAAATGTGTGTATTGAAGCTGAAGATAAAAACACATGTGTTTAAACAAGGAGAGGAAGCAACATCTCTCTAAATGCTCTTTGTAAGAGAGCATGTAATGATGCAGAATGAAAAACACATGTGTTCAAATGAAGCAAGGAAGCAACATCTCTCTTAATGCTCTGTGTAAGAAAATGTGTGTATTGATGTTCAGGAGAAAAACACATGTGTTAGATTAAGCAAACGTGAGTATTGATGGTGAAGAGAAAAACACATGTGTTCAAAGGAGGAGAGGAAGCAACATCTCTCTTAATGCTGTGTTTAAGAAAATGTTTGTAATGATGCTGAAGACAAAAACACATTTGTTCAAACAAGGAAAGAAAGCAACATCTCTCTTAAAGCTCTATGGAAGAAATCATCTGTATTGTCGCTGAAGAGAAAAACATATGTGTTTAAAGAAGTAGAGGACTCAACATCTCTCTTAATGCTCTGTTTAAGAAAACGTGTGTATTGACGTTGAAGAGAAAAAGTCGTGTGCAAATTAGGACTGGAATCAACATTTCTCTTAATGTTCTTCATTAGCAAACGTGAGTATTGACACTGAAGAGGAAAACACATGTGTTCAAAGGAGGAGAGGAAGCAACATCTCTCTTAATGCTGTGTGTAAAAATTTTTGTACAGATGCTGAAGAGAAAAATGCATGTGTTCAAATGAGGAGAGAAAGAAACATCTCTCTTATTGCTCTGTGTAAGTAAACATGTGTATTGACATTGAAAATAAAATCATGTGTTCAAACGAGGAGAGGAAGCAACATCTCTTGTTATGCTCTGTGTAAGAGAGTGTGTATTGATGCAGAGCAGAAAAACACATGTGTGCAAACAAAGTAAGGAAGCAACATCTATCTTAATGCTCTGTGTAAGAAAGTGTATGTATGGAGGCTGAATAAAAAATCATAAGTGATCAAACGAGGACAGAAAGCAACATTTCTTTTAATGTTCTGTGTAAGAAAATATGTATATTGAAGTTTAGGAAAAAACACATGAGTTAGATTAAGGAGACGAAGCAACACATCTCTTAATGCTCTGTGTAGGAAAACATGTGCATGGTCGCTGAAGATGAAAACACCTGTGTTTAAACAATGAGAGGGCCCAACATCTTTCTTAATGCTCTTTGTAAGAAAACGTGTGTATGGACACTGAAGACAAAAACACATGTGTTCAAAGAAGGAAAGGAAGCAACATCTCTCTTAATGCTTTGTGTAAGAAAACATGTGTATGGATGCTGAAGACAAAAACTCATGTGTTCAAATGAGGAGAGGGGGCAACATCTCTCTTATTGCTCTATGTAAGAAAACATGTGTATTGACCCTGAAGATAAAAACACATGTGTTTAAACAAGTAGAGGACTCAACAGCTCTCTTAATGCTCTGTGTAAGAAAACAAGTGTATTGATGCTGAAGAGAAAAAGAGGTGTTGGCGTGATCAATCAAAATGGGTGTGGCCTGTTGTGGTTGTGGCCTTTCACAGTGTCCATTGCCTGTCAAAGTGTGCATGTTCGATCACTTGTGCGTGCTTCGGCAAAGTGTGTGTGGTATTGTGTGGGCATGGTCAGTCAAAGGGGACATGATATTGTGTGGGCATGGTCAGTCAAACTGGACATGGCCAAAGTGGGCATGTTTAATTAAAGTATTCATGGCCTGGTGTGAGCATGGTCAGTCAATGTGTGAGTGGCATGTTGTGGCCGTGGGCAGTCAAAGTGTCTGTTGCCAGTCAAAGTGGCCTTATTAAGTCAAAGTAAGCATGGCTTGGTGTGGGCATGTTCAGACAAAGTGGCCATGTCCAGTTGAGGTCATGGACATTCCAAGTGGCTTTGGCCAGTCAAAGTGTGGGAGGCTTGGTGTGGTCATGGTAAGTCAAAGTGTTTGTGGCCAATCAAAGTGAGTGTGGCCTGTCAAAGTGGAAAGTATAGGAAGTAACATGTTTCTTAATGCTCTGTGTAAGAAAATGTGTGTATCGATACAGAAGTGAAAAACACATGTGTTCAAACGAAGCAAGGAAGCATCATCTCTCTTAATGCTCTGTGTAAGAAAGTGTGTTTTTGGATACTGAAGAAAAGAACATATGTGTGCAAAGGAGGAGTATAGGAACATCTCTCTTAATGCTCTGTAAGAAAACATGTGTATGGGCGCTGAAGATAAAAACACCTGTATTTAAACAAGGGAGGGCTCAACATCTCTCTTATTGCTCTTGTGTAAGAAAACATGTGTATGGACACTGAAGACAAAAACACATGTGTTCAAAGAAGGAAAGGAAGCAACATCTCTCTTAATGCTCTTTGTAAGAAAATGTGTGTATGGATGGTGACGAGAAAAACAAATGTGTTCAAACAAGGAGTATAAGCCACATCTATCTTAATGTTCTATGAAAGAAAACATGTGTATAGATGCAGAAGACAAAAACACATGTGTTCAAATGAGGACAGGAAACAACAATCCCTCTTAATGCTCTGTGTAAGAAAATGTGTGTATTGACGCTGAAGAGAAAACACATGTTTTTAAAAAAGTAGAGGACTCAACATCACTCTTAATGTTCTGTGTAAGAAAACGTGTGAATTGACGCTGAAGAGTAAAGACATGTGCAAAGTAGGATTGGATGCAACATCTCCCTTAATGCTATTTGTAAACAAACATGAGTATTGACACTGAAGAGAAAAACACATGTGTTCAAAGGAGGAGAGGAAGCATCATCTCTCTTAATGCTGTGTCTAAGAAAATGTTTGTACTGATGCTGAAGAAAAAAATGCATGAGGTCAATCAAGGAGAGAAAGCAACATCTCTCTTATTACTCTGTGTATGAAAACATGAGTATTGACATTGAAAATAAAATACATATGTTCAAACGAGGAGAGGAAACAACATCCCTTTTTATGCTCTGTGTAAGAAAAGTGTATTAACGCTGAAGGGCAAAGCACATGTGTTCAAAGGAGGAGGGGAAGCACCATCTCCCTTAATGCTGTGGGTAGCAAAACGTGACTATTGACATTGAAGAAAAAACCACATCTGTTCAAACGATAGAGGAAGCAACATCTCTATTAATGCTCTGTGGAAGAAAACGTGCATTTTCTTGGTGAAGTGAAAAACTCATGTGTTCAAATGAGGCCATAAGAGGGCGAGGTCAGCCATCGTGGGCATGGACAGTCTGAGTGTGTGTCTTCAGTCAAAGTTCACGCGTCTTGGTGTGGACATCATACGTCAAAGAGGGTGTGATATGTCAAAGTGGGCGTGGACATGAAAAGTGGGTGTGGCCTGTCATATTCTCTCATTTAATTAAAGTATTTGTGGCCTGGTGTGAGCATATTCAGTCAATGTGGGAGTAGGATCTTGTGGCCATGGTTAGGCAAATTGTCCATGTGCAGTCACAGTGGTCGTGTACAGTCAAAGTAAGCATGGCTTGGTGTGGGCATCTTCAGACAAAGTGGCTTTGGTCTGCTGTCATCGTGGTCAGTCAAAGTGGGCATGGCCAGTTGAAATGAGCTTGGTCAATTAAAGTGGTTTTGGCCTGGTGTGGGCATCATCAATCAAAGTGTGTGTGGCCTGTTGTAGTCATGGTCATTCACAGTGTCCGTGGCCAGTCAAAGTGTCCATGTTTGATCACTTGTGCATGGTCAGTCAAAGTGTGTGTGGTATTGTGTGGGAATGGTCAGTCAAAGTGGTCGTGGCCAGTCAAAGTTGGCATGGTCAGTCAAAGTGGGCATGGTATTGTGTGTGCATGGTCAGTCAAACTGGATGTGGCAAAATTGGGCTTGTTTAATTAAAATATTCATGGCCTGGTGTGAGCATGGTCAGTCAATGTGTGAGTGGCATTTGTGGCCATGGGCAGTCTAATTGTCTGTGGCCAGTCAAAGTGGCCTTATATAGTCAAAATAAGTGTGGCTTGATGTGGGCATGGTCAGACAAAGTGGCTGTGTCCAGGTGTTGCCATGGCCATTCAAAGTGGCTGTGGCTAGTCAAAGTGGGCGTGGCTAGGTCTGGGCATGGTAATTAAAACTGGGTGTGGCCAATCAAAGTGAGCATGGCCCGTCAAAGTGGAGAGCATAGGAAGTAACATGTTTCTTAATTCTCTGTGTAAGAAAATGTGTGTATCAATGCAGAAGAGAAAATCACATGTGTTCAAACGAAGCAAGGAAGCAACATCTCTCTTAATGCTCTGTGTAAGTAAGTGTGTGTATGGACGGTGAAGAGAAAAACATATGTGTTCAAACGAGGACAGAAAGCAACACCTCTGTTAATGCTCTGTGTAAGAAAATATGAATATTGAAGTTTAGGAGAAAAACACATATGTTAGATTAAGAAGAGGAAGAAACAACTCTCTTAATGCTCTGTGTAAGAAAACATGTGTATGGGCGCTGAAGACAAAAACACCTGTGTTTAAACAATGAGAGGAAACAACATCTCTCTTTATGCTCTGTGTAAATAAACATGTGTATTGACGCTGAAGAGAAAAACACATGTGTTTAAAGAAGTAGAGATCTCAACATCTCTCTTAATGCTCTGTGTAAGAAAACGTGTGTATTGATGCTGAAGACAAAAATACATGTGCAAGCTAGGAGTGGAGGCAACATTTCTCTTAATGCTCTTTGTAAGCAAACATGAGTATTGATGCTGAAGAGAAAAACATGTGTTCGAAGGAGGAGAGGAAGCAACATCTCTCATAATGCTGTGTGTAAGAAAATGTTTGTACTGATGCTGAAGAGAAAGATTCATGTGTTCTAATGAGGAGAAAAAACAACATCTCTCTTATTACTCTGTATAAGAAAACATGTGTATTGACATTGAAAATAAAATACATGTGTTCAAATGATGAGAGGAGGCAACATTTTGTGTGCTCTGTCAAATGGTTGTGGACATGCAAAGTGTGTGTGGACAGTCATACTGTACGTGGCCAGTCATGGTGTACTTGTTTAATTAAAGTGGTCATGGCCGGGTGTGGGCGTATTCAGTCAATGTGGTCATGGCATGTTGTGGCCATCATCAGTCAAGTTGTCCATGTCCAGTAACAGTGGCCATGTATAGTTAAAGTAAGCATGTCTTGGTGTGGGCATGGTCAGACAAAGTGGCTGTGACCTATTGTAGCAATCGTCAGTCAAATTGTGCATGGCCAGTGGTAATAGGCTTGGTTAATTAAAATGGATGTGTCCTGTTGTGGTCTTGATCTGTCAAAGTGGGTGTGGCCTCTTGTGGTCGTAACATTTATAGTGACCGTGGACAGTCAAAGTGGGCATGTTTGTTCACTTGTGTGTTGTTGGTCAAATGTGCATGGTATTGCGTGTGCATGGTCAGTCAAAGTGGTCATGCCCAGTCAAAGTTGGCATGGCTGGTCAAAGTGGGCATGGTGTTGTGTGTGCATGGTCCTTCATAGTGGGCATAGCCAGTAAAAGTGGGCATAGTTTGAAGTGGGCATGGTCAGTCAAATTGGGTGCGGACAATCAAAGAAACCATGGCATGATTTGGCCGTGGTCAAAGTGGCTGTGGACAGTCAAAGTGGGCGAGTTCAGTCAAAGTGGGCATGGCCAGTCAAAGTTTGCCTAGTAGGTCAAAGTGTGCATGTTATTGTGTGGGTGTGGTCAGTCAAATTGTTTGTGACCAGTCAAAGTTGGCGTATCCGGTCAAAGTGGGCATGGTATTGTATGGGCATGGTTATTCATAGTGGCCATGGCCAGTAAAAGTGGGTGTGGTGTGGTGTGGGCATGGTCAGTCAATTTGGGTGTGGTCAGTCAAAGAATGCATGGCATGTTGTGGCCTTGGTCAAATTGACCATGGACATTCAAAGTGAGTGAGTTCTGTCAAAGTGGGCGTGGCCAGTCAAAGTTGCCCTAGCTGGTCAATGTGGGTGTGGTATTGTGTGCACATGGTCAGTCAAACTGGAGTTGGCCAAAGTGGGCTTGTTTAATTAAAGTATTGGTGGCCTAGTGTGAGCGTGGTCAGTCAATGTGTGCATGGCATGTAGTCACCGTGGTCAGTCAAACTGTCCGTGGCCAGTCAAAGTGGCCTTATTCAGTCAAAATAAGTGTGGCTTGGTATAGGCATGGTCAGACAAAGTGGCCATGATCCGGTGTGGCTGTGGTCATTAAAAGTGGCCATGGCCCATTCAAGTGGGCGTGTCTTGTTGTGCGTGTGGTAATTCAAAGAGGGTGTGGCCAATCAAAGTGGGCATGCACCGACAAAGTGGAGAGTATAGGAAGTAACATGTTTCTTAATGTTCTGTGTAAGAAAATGTGTGTATCGACACTGAAGATAAAAACACATGTGTTTAAAAACAAGCAGAGGAAGCAACATCTCTCTAAATGCTTTGTGTAAGAGAGCATGTATTGAAGCAGAAGAGAAAAACACATGTGTTCAAATGAAGCAATGAAGCAACATCTCATTTAATGCCCTGTTTAAGAAAACATGTGTATGGGCGCTGAAGATAAAAACACCTGTGATTAAACAAGGAGAGGGCTCAGCATCTTTCTTAAAGCTCTGCGTAAGAAAACATGAGTATTGACTCTCAAGACAAGAACATATGTGTTCCAACAAGGATAGGAAGCAACATCTCTGTTAATGCTCTGTGTAAGAAAATGTGTGTATAGACGCTGACGAGAAAAAAAATGTGTTCAAACGAAGAGTGGAAGCAACATCTCTGTTAATGCTCTGTGTAAGAAAACCTGAGTATTGATGCTGAAGAGAAAAACACATGTTTTCAAATGAGGAGAGGAGGCAACATCACTCTTAATGCTCTATGTAAGAAAATGTGTATATTGACAATGAAGAGGAAAGGATGTGTGCAAATGAGGAGTGGAGGCAACATCTCTGTTAATGCTCTTTGCAAACAAACGTGAGTATTGACGCTGAAGAGAAAAACACATGTGTTCACGGAAGAGAGGAAGCAACATTTCTCTTAATGCTGTGTGTAAGAAAACGTTTGTAATGATGCTGAAGAGAAAAATGCATGTGTTCAAACAAGGAGAGAAAGGAACATCTCTGACCATGCACATAACGCCTGACCAGCCCTCTTCTGGCCTCATTTGATCACATGTGTTTTTCACCTCAGCGGAAAAACACACGTATTCTTCCACAGAGCATTAATAGAGATGTTGTTGCTCTATTGTTTGAACTGATGTGTTTTTTTTTCAACGTCAATAGTCACGTTTTGCTACCCAGAGCATTAAGGGAGATAGTGTTTCCTCTCCTCCTTTGAAGACATGTGTTTTTCTCTTCAGCGTTAATACACAACTCTTCTTACACCAAGCATAAAAAAAGATGTTGCTTCCTCTCCTCATTTGAGCACATGCATTTTATGTTCAGTGTCAATACATGTTTTCTTACACAGAGCAATAAGAGAGATGTTACTTTCTCTCCTCCTTTGAACACATGCATTTTTCTCTTCAGCATCACTACAAACATTTTCTTACACACAGCATTAAGAGAGATGTTGCTTCCTCAGCTCCTTTGAACACTTGTGTTTTTCTCTTCAGTGTTAATACTCACTTTTGCTTACAATCAACATTAAGAGAGATGTTGCCACCAATCCTAGTTTGCACATGTCTTTTTCTCTTCAGTGTCATTACACATGTTTTCTTACAGAGAGCATTAAGAGAGATGTTGAGTCCTCTACTTGTTTAAACACATGTGTTTTTCTCTTCAGCATCAATACACACGTTTTCTTACACAGAGCATTAAGACAGATGTTTCCTCTCCTCATTTGAACACATGTGTTTTTGTCTTCAGTGTCTATACACATGTTTTCTTACATAGAGAAAAGAGAGATGTCCCTTCCACTCCTCATTTGAACACATTTGTTTTTCTCGTCAGCGTACATACACAGGTTTTCTTACACAGAGCATTAAGAGAGATGTTGCTTCCTTTCCTTGTTTGAATACATATATTTTTGTCTACAGCATCCATACACATGTTTTCTTACACAGAGCATTAAGAGATGTGTTGCTTCCTCTCCTTAATCTAACACATGTGTTTTTCTCCTAAACATCAATACACATGTTTTCTTACACAGAGCATTAAGAGAGATGTTGCTTCATTTGAACACATGAGTTTTTCTCTCCTGCATGGATACACACATTTTCTTACACAGAGCATTAAGAAACATGTTACTTCCTATACTCTACACTTTGATGGGCCATGCCCACTTTGATTTGCCACACCCACTTTGACTTACCACACCCCCACCAAACACACACACTTTGACTGGCCACAGCCACTTTCAATGACCACAGCCACACTGGATCACAGCCACTTTGACCATGCCCACACCAAGCCATGCTTACTTTCACAGAATAAGGGCACTTTGACTGGCCATGGATACTTTGACTGGCCATGGATACAATATGCCACACACACATTGACTGACCACGCTCACACCAGGCCACAAATGTTTTAATTAAACAAGTCCACTTTGGCCACGTTCAGTTTGACTGTCCATACCCACTCAATACCATGCCCACTTTCACCAGCCAAGCCAACTTTGATTGGCCACAACCACTTTGACTGACCATGCCCACACAATACCACACACAGTTTGACCGTCCATGGACAAGTGACCGAACACGCACATTTTGACTGGTCACAGACACTATGAATGACCACAACCACAACAGGCCACAGCCACTTTGATTGATCATGCCCACTCCAGGCCACAACCACTTTACTTCACCAAGCTCATTCCACTGGCCATGCACACTTTGACTGATGACGGCTACAACAAGTCACAGCCACTTTGACTGACCATGCCCACACCAAGCCACACTCATTTTGACTGCACATGGCCACTTTGACTGGACATGGATACTTTGGCTGACCATGGCCACAATATGCCATCCCCACATTGACTGACCACGCTCACAGCAGGCCACGAATACTTTTATTAAACAAGGCCACTATGACCGGCCACATCCAGTTTGACTGGCCACACACACTTTTTTGTCCACGCCCACTTTGACAGAGCAAACCCACTTAGAAGCACGATGCCCACACCAAGCCACACCAACTTGGAGTTTAAATATGCTGTTTGGGCAAGGACCATGGGTAAGTAATCAGACAGTATATCCTGTGGAAGTTTATACTCAAATAAACACCATCAATATTAGGGCTTGGTGAGCCCTCCCCAATAAGGAGGAGGTCTCAGGGAACCTAACCAAAATAATACAGGGCAGCACTGAACCATTTTCTGACTTTGTAGCTCGCATAATGGATGGAGCAGGACAAATTGTTGGTGATGTGGAAACTGCACTGCTGCTAGTAAAGCAATTAGTTTATGAGCAGTGTACAAGAGAGTGCCGGATGGCCACTGCACCTGTATGGGTACCTCAGTGGCCTCTGTCGAAAGAAAAATTGGAAGCAGCCCCTTCTATGCAATTGTTAGAATTAGTGTTTAGTTTATTAATCAAGGAATTAAGAGATAAAGATTTATTTATTGCTCTGGAGAAGATACAGAAGGGAGGAGCTATTGAATTTTTAGGAGCTATTATTCAGAATGCCCATGTTAGACCACAAAAGGTAAACATTAGGACCAATTGCTTAAGGACTTTAAATGATTTTCAAACATTGCTTGGAGATATAAATTGGATTCGGCCATATTTGAAATTATCTCGCTTTGAGCTTAAACCCTTATTTGATATTTTAGATGGAAACCCAGATCTTAATTCCCCATGCCAACTAACCCCAGAGGCTCAGATAGGACTTCAAAAGGTAGAGCAAGCAATTACTAGGGCACAGTTGGTGCACTGTGATGAATCCAAGCCCATTTGGATGTGTATCCTCCCCACTTTAGGCTTTCCAACTGGCGTTCTTTGGCAAGAAGAGCCTCTACTTTGGATTCATTCTAAATCTACAGGGATGAGAACCTTGTCCCACTATCCATCCCTGACAACTGAAGTTGCATTATTAGGCATTAAACAATCTATTCCATCTTTTGCCAAGACACCTGACTGACTTATAGTCCCTTATACAAAAGAACAAGTAGAGATATTGACTGCCACTACCTCAGAATGGGCTATATTGGTTTGTGCCTTTTCTGGTACAATTGATAATCATTTGCCCAAGAGTGAACATTTAAGATTCATAGTTCAGCATCCTGTGGTGTTCCCTTATCACGTGGGAGCAACCATTGTGCAAAGCCTTAACCATCTACATGTATGGGTCTAAGACTGGGAAAGGAGCCTACATGGTGCAAGGAGGCTCACCTGTAACTGTTGAGTGCCATCCAAATTCTCCCCAAATAGTAGAATGTCAAGTAGTTTTAGAGATTTTTAAATATTTTCCTGAGTCTTTATATTTGGTATCTGATTCATCATATGTGGTGAATGCTGTTAAAAATTTAGAAATTTTTTCCTATATTAAACCCTCTAGTATTGTAGCCTCACTTTTAGCAGGAATAAGAGGTGAGATTTTGCATCAATCCAATTCCTTTTATATTACCCATATCTGAGCTCACTCTTTGTTACCTGGTCCTATGGCAAAAGCCAATGAACAAGTTGTTCTGGCAACATGCACTTTTGAGGCATTGGACTCTGAAACACAAGCACGAGAGTTTCTTAGCTTATACCATGTTTCATCTGCTGTTTTAAGAACTACATTTAAAATTTCTAGGGAGATAGCTAGGAATATTGTGAAAAGCTGTTCTGCTTGTGTGCAATTCTTGCCTGCTCAGAAAATAGGGGTTAATCCCAGAGGCATTTTTTCCTCTTGAAATTTGGCAGATGGATGTTACCCATGTTCCATCCTTTGGAAAGCTTCAATATGTGTATGTCTCCATTGATACATGTTCTGGGGTAATGCATGCTACACCTCTTTCTGGGGAAAGGGTTCACAATGTCATTACCCACTGCCTTGAAGCTTGGGCTGCTTGGGGCAAGCCCGATACACTGTAAATAGGCAAAGGGCCAGCCTATTCATCTAAGAGTTTTGCCTCATTTTGTCACAAAAAGCAAAAGAAACATCACAGGCCTTCCCTATAATCTACAAAGGCAAGGGATAATAGAGCATGCACATCGTATACTCAAGGTATTCCTGCAAAAACAACAAGGGAGAATAGCAAAGAAACGCACTGCCAAACAAAGACTCTCTTTTGCTTTATTCACTACAAATTTTCTAAATTTAAATGATGAAAGTGAAACAGTTGTCAAACATCATATGACGTCAGAACCCAACAATCAAAGCAAAGTTTTGTGGAAGGATGTACTTTCTAATCAATGGCGAGGCCCGGATCGTGTTACCGTTCGGTCCAAGGGATCTTTGTGTGTTTCACCACAGAATCAGTAACCAATCTCTGTGCCATCAAGATTGATGAGACGCATTGAGTACGACTCTAAGGATGATGCTGATATGGATACTCCTGTCCGTCTTCCCCCTGATTCAGGCAGAAAGTGAGAATTGGTCTATGGAGAATGAAAAGTTGATCCTCAAGCAAAAGTTCCAGATTGCACATTTGAATGCTACAAGATTGGAGCCTGTTACTCTTGGGGACTTTACTTCTTGGCTCACTTCTGCCCTTTCCTTTTTCAAGGAGTGGGTGGGAGTGGGAACCTTTGCAGTCTGCTGTTTATTTGGGATTGTTTTTTGCCTCTGGCTGGTTTGCTGGCAGTATTCACATCAGAGCAGATCGTGAAAAGGTCCTACTCACTCAGGCACTCTTGGCTGTTGATGCAGGGCTCTCCCCTGTAGCCTCACTCTCCACCCTGAGTGATTTATAATGATTGCCCTTGCACAGAGAGGCTTTAGCTGCCATTGCACCTCTATAGGAAATCATTCTCCTCTGAGACGTCCTTTGTTCCCTGCTGCTGTCACTGGCCTTGCACGCAGGACGGTGTCTTGGGGATCCTGACAGCAGGAAACAGCCTTTCATCGGTGGGCACATCATGAGGTGAACAACTGTACGGCCTATATTCTGTATGTGCCATTAGAAAAACAAAAATGGGGAGATGTAGTGTGCAGTTGGCCCTTGCACAACTTGCAAGACCCCAGCTATTGCATCTGTGCTGCTTATGCTAATAAGGCGTTGAGTAGTGACCTATCCGATGTGATCCCTGAATATGCAAATGAGGTATTACTTTGGACCTATCACCAGCTATATGCTAATGAGGTATTACTTTGGACATATCACCAGCTATATGCTATTGAGGCACTACGTTGGGCACCAATCACTTGTCCCGGCTTCCCTATATAATCAGGCTGCATTTCAGGCTCGGGGTCTTCTTACCACCATTCTCAACTGAGGTGTACTCCGATAAAGTGTGATCTGAGAAGAATCGTGCATGTGGTGATTTGTCATTCTGCAGGCCAGAAAGCGGCTTGCCATACACACGCACTTTAACACATCATGCCCACTCTAAGTCATGTCAATTTTGACTGAACACACCCACTTAGACTGACCATGCCCACAAACCCTGGCCATGGTTTCTTCTCGTCTTATTTGAAAATTCAGAGGGAAAGCTGAACACAAAGAAAATATATGTGTAGCAATCTTATTTGCATTTCCACCCTTGATAAGCCATGCTTATGATTCTTATCCTCTGTATAGTTATTGTTAACTCTTCCACATTTTAAATTCTTTTTACTGTTTTTTTTTTTGATGAATACAAAATAAAGAAGGAAAAAAAAGAATTCTACCCTAACTTTAACCCAAACACTAACAATCCTAACCCAAAAAACTCTAACCCAAACCATAATAATCCTAACCTTAACCCTAACACTAAGCATAGTGCTAACCCTAAAAACCCAACACCAAATCCTAACAATAAACCTAACCCTAACACTAAACCTAAAAACACTTACCCTAATCATAACAACCCTAACATTAACACTAACCCTAACCCTTACTACCCTAACTTTATCCCTAACCTTAACCTTAGCTTAAACAAAACTAACCATAACAGCAACCCTAACCCTAACTGTAACCCTAATTCTAATAACCCTAACCTTATCCCTAACCCTTAACTTTACAACACTAACCCTAACCAAAACTCTAAATCTAAGTCTAACAACCCTAACCCTAACCATATACATAACCATAAACCTAACACTAAACCTAACAACCCTTACCCTAACCATAACAACTCCAAACCTAACTCTAACACTATCTGTAACCTTTGCAACCCTAAACTAACCATGACTCTAACCCTAACCCTAACAACCCAAACCTTAACAGCAACCCTAACAGAAACCTTAACAATAACAACCCTAACCCTAACCCTAAAAGCCCTAACTCTAACCGTAAACCTAACCATAAACCTAACTTAAATCTTACAACCTTCACCCTAACCCTAACAACCCTAAGTCAAATCGTAAGAACCCTAATCCTAACCCTAAGAACCCTAACCATAACAACACTAACCATAACACTAACCCTAACACAAATCCTAACCCTAACCCTGACAATAAGAACCCTACCTTAACCCTATCCCTCACCCTAACAACCCTAATCCTAACCCTAGTAATGCTAAATGTAAAAGTAACCCTATCTCTAAGGCTAACTATAGCAACCCTAATGCATACCATAATACAAAGAACCCTAACCCTAACTGTAAACCTAACCCTTACCAAACCTAACAACCCTATCCCTAACTGAAATAACCCTATCATCCCTACCCCTAAATTTAACCCTTACAATCCTAACCATAACCCTATCCATAATCATTACAATCCTAAAGCTAACTTTAAGAACCCTAACCCTAACAACCTTAAGGGAAACCTAAATATAACCATTACACTAAACCTAACAATCCTAACCCTAACCCTAAAACCCTAATTCTATTGGTAAACATTACCCTAACCCAAACACTAAACCTAACTCTAAACCTAAACCTAATCCTAACCCTAACCCTATTGCTGCCCCTAACAACACTAACAATAACCCTAACAACCCTAACCCTAAAATACCTAACACTAACCATAATCCTAACCCTAACAACACTAGCCCTAACCCAAAGAACTTACCCCAACCATAAATACTAACACTAATACTTTTGCTAATGATCCTAAACCTCACCCTAACATTAACAGAAACCCTATCCCTAACAACCATAACCCTAACTGTAAACCTACTCCAAAAGCTAACACTAACCCTAACAACACTAACCCTAACCCCAACCCTAAAAACTGAAACCCTAACCTTAACCCTAACCCTAAAACTAGCCCTCACATTCTTAACTCTAACCCTAAGAACCCTAATCCTAACCATAAACCTAACCCTAACCCTTACCCAAACACTACAACTAACAACCCTAACTCTAAAAACCATAACTCTAAACCTAACACAAACCCTAACCTTTACAACTCTAACCCTAGCCTTAACCCTAAGAACCCTAACACTGACACTAACATTAACCATAACACTAATAACCCTAGTCCTTACCCTAAACCTAAGAAGCCAAACACCTAACCCTAAGAAACCTAAGCCTAACCTTAAACCTAACCCTGACACCAACCCTAACAACCCTAAACCTAACCACAATCCTAACCCTAAACTAAAAATCCTAACACTAACCATAACAGTAACTCTAAAAACCCTAACCAAAACTCTAACCTATCCCTAACTTGAACCCTGAGAATCATAACCATAACCCTAATGCTAACAATAACAACACTACCCCTAACTGTCACCCTAACAACCATAACCCTAACCCTAACCTTTACAACAGTAACCCTAACCCTAGCCCAAAGAACCCTAATGCTAATCATAAGAACCCTAACAGTAAAAATCTTAACTGTAACCGTAACACTAATCCTAATGCTAACCCTAACAACCCTAACTCTAACCGTAACTCTAAGAACCCTAATCCTAAAAGTAAACCTAACCCTAAACCGAAGACTAAATGTAACAACCCTAACCCTATCCCTAACACTAACCATAACCCTAACAACCCGTACTTTAACCATAACCCTAACCTTAACAACTCAAATGCTAACAGTACGCTAACTCTAACCATAGCCCTAATTCTAATACCTGTAACGCTATTCTTAACCCTAACTCTTACAACCCTAACCCTATCCATAACACTAATGCTAACCCTAACAATGATAACCCTAACCATAACAATAACCCTAACCCTAACCCTAAGAACCCTAACCCTTACCATAAACCTAACCCTAACCTGAACACTAAACCTAACAACCTTGAATCTAACAACCATAAGCCTAAACCTAACACTAACATTAACCCTAACAACCCTAAACCTAACTGTAAACTTAATCCTAATACTAAACTTAACTACCCTAACACTATACCTAACCCTAACAATCCTAACTCTAACCCTAATTCTAAAAACCATAACCCTAACAGTAAGCCTAACTCTAACCCAAAAACTAAACCTAACAAAACTAACACTAACAACCATACCCTAACCCTAACCTTTAAAATCTTAACCCTAACCCTAAACCTAAGAACTCTAACAATAATTCTAAGAACCCCAACCTTAATACTAACCCTAACAACCTTAACCATAACCCTAAACCTAAAGAGCCTAAACTTCAGCATAAGAATTCAAACCCTATCCCTAACCTTAATGCTAAAACTAACAACCCTAACCCAAAGACTAACCCTAAAAACCCTAAACCTAATCCTATCTCTAACACTAACAACCCTAACCCTAACCCAAACACTGAAAACCCAAACTCTAAAACTAACCCTAACCCTAACAACCCTAACCCTAAACCTAACCCTAACAACCCTAACCCTAACCCTAAACTTTACAACACTAACCCAACCCTAAACCTAACCCTAAGAACCCTAACTTTAATCCTAAGAACCCTAACCCTAACAACCCTAAACCTAAACTTATCATTAACTCTAACTCTAACAGTAAAAACCCTAAACTTAACCCTATCCCTAACCTTAACTAACCTAACCCTAATCGCAACCCTAACCCTAACGCTAACCCTAACAACTCTAACCTTAACCCTATTCCTAACCCTAACTAACATAACCCTACCTGCAAACCTAACCTTAAACCTAAAACTAACCCTAACAAACCTAGTCCTAACCATACCTAACAGTAAACCTAAGCCTAACTCTAAGAACCCTATCCCTAACCATAACATGATGAACCATAACCATAGCCCTAACTGTAACCCTAACACTAAACATAGTAACATTAACCTTAACCTAACCCTAACCCTACCCCTAACACTAACCAAACACTAAAAAAACCTAACCATAAACATAACCCTAACCCAAACTCTAATGCTAACCCTAATTACCATAACACTAAACCTAAACCTAACTCTAACAACCCTAACTCTAACCCTATCCCTAACAATAACAACTTAAACATAACCAAAAACCTAACTCTAACACTAACACTAACAACCCTAACCCTATACTTAACCTGAAGAATCCTAATCCTAACCATAAACATAATCCTAACACTAACACTAAACCTAACATTAACCCTAACCCTAACATGGCCCTAACCCTGAAAGCCCTAACCCTAAAAACCCTAAGCCTAACACTATCCCTAAGCCTAACAATCCTAACACTAACCCTAATCCTAAGAACCCTAACCCTATCCTTACACCTAACCCTAACACTAAAACTATACCTAACAAACCTCACTCTAAGCCTAAACCTAACCCTAACCCAAACCCTAAGAAACCTAACCCTAACCCTAACACTATACCTAATGCCAACCCTAACAACTCTAACCATATCCCTAAACATAATGCAAAGAAAAGAGTTCTTAAATCCACCTTAAACTTAACCATAAAATTAACACAAAATTTAGCAACACTAACCCTAATCCCAAACACAAACCTAAAAAACCTAACCCTAACCCAGCCCTAACGCAAATGCTAAACCTAACAACCCGAACCCTATCACTAACCCTAACCCTAAGTACCTAAACCTAAACATAAACCTAACGCTAACCATAACACTAAACCTAAACCCTAACATGTACCCAAACCCTAAGAATCCTAACCCTCAACCTAACCATAACCCAAACCCAAAAAGTAACCCTACCACAAACCCTTACAACCCTAACCATTTCCGTAAGCATAACAACTCTTAATCTAAACCTATCATTAAACATAACAAAACTAACCAGAAACTTTACAACCCTTAGATAACCCTAAACCTAAGAATTGCAACTCTAACCCTAAGAACACTAAGCCTAACAATAACCCCAAGAACCCTAACCCTAAACCTATCCCTAACCCTAAACCTAAGAAGCCTAAGCCTAACCTTAAGAGTTCTAACCCTAACCTTAACCTTAACCCTAACACTAACCCTAACCCAAAGAACCCTATCCCTACCCTAACCCTAACCATAAACCTAACCCTAACCAATACCCTAAACCTAACAACCATAACCCTAACCCTAACCTTAACAACCCTTACTATAACCCTAACCTTAACTCTAATAACACTAACACTAACCCTAAGAACCCTAACAACCATAACCCTAACATTAAAAACACTAAACATAACCCTAGCCCTGAAAATTCAAACCATAACCTTAACTCTAACCCTAACAACCATAACCCTAACCCTAAGCCTAACAACCCAAACACTAACCCTATCCCAACCCTGGAAAACCTAAACCTAAGGGTAACCCTAAGCCTAAACCTAACATGAACAACCCTAACCCTAAAACTAACCCTAACCCAAGGAACCCTAATCCTAACCTTAAAATTAACCCAAACCATATCACTAACCCTAGCAACCATAACCCTAAACCTAACATTTACCTATAAACCCTAACCCTAAACATAACTCTAAAAACCCTAACCCTAACTGTAAACCTAACCTTAACCCTAACACTAAACCTAACAACCCTAACCATAACCATAACCAAACCCTAATGCTAACCTTAACTAAAGTAACCCTAAACCTAAAGCTAACCCTAACAACCCTAACCCTAGCCCTATCCCTAACAATAACAAACCTAATCCTAACTGTAAACCTAACTCTAACTGTAACACTAACCCTAACAACCCTAACACTATCCTTAACCAAAGGAACCCTAACCCTAACCATAAAAATAACCCTAACACTAAACCTAAAGTCATTAACCCTAACCCTAAACAAAAACCTAAACCTAAAATCCCTAACCCTACCATACCCCTAACCCTAACCCTAATCCTGAAAACAGTCCCAAACCCTAACATTAAGAACCCTAATGCTAACAGTAAACCTAACCCTAAAACTAAACCAAACAAGCATAACCTTAACCCAAACAGTACCCCTAACCCTAACCTTAACAACCTTTAACATAACCTTAACCCTGTCCCTAAACCCTGACACTAACCCTAAGTACCCTAACAACCATAACCCTAAACCTAACAACCCTAACTTTAACCCTAACAACACAAACCCTTACAATATCCTTAACCCTAACCCTAAAGCTTAGAGCCCTAACCTTAAGCTTATGACTACTAACTCTAGCCCTAACCCTATAAATTCAAACCATAACCCTAATTCTAACCCTAACAATGCTAACAATAACCCTAACCCTAACAACCCAAAACCTAACCCTATCCCTAACACTAGAAAACCTAAACCTAACTGTAACCCTAAGCCTAAACCTAACCCGAAAAACCCTAACCCTAAAACTAAGCCCAACACAAAGAATCTTAAAACTAACCTTAACCTAACACTAACCATATCACTAAATTTAACAACCTTAACCTTAACCCTAACAACCCTAACCCTAACCCAAACCCAAACCCAAACCCTAACCCTATCACCCCTAAACCTAACCCTAAAAACCCTAACAATAACCATAAACTTAACCCTGACTCTAAACCTAACAACACTAACCATAAACCTAAATCAAACACTTACATTAAAACTAACAATCCTAACCCTACCCTAACACTAAGAACAATAATTCTAAAAGTAAACCTAATCATAACACAAACACTAAACCTAACCCTAAACCTAACCCTAACCCTAACCCAAATCCAAACCCTAAACCTAACAATATCACCCCTAAACCTAAACCTAAAAACCCTAACACTAACCATAACCCTAACCCTAACACTAAACCTAACAACCATAACCATAAACCTAAATCTAACACTTACACTAAAACTAACAACCCTAACCCTACCCTAACCCTAAGAACACTGATTCTAAAAGTAAACGTAACCAAACTCTATTACTAAACCTAACAACACTAACCATAAAACTAAATCTAACCCTTATACTAAAACTAACAACCCTAACCCTACCCTAATCCTAAGAACACTAATTCTAAAAGTAAACCTAACCATATCACTAACACAAAACCTATCCCTAACCCTTACCCTAATTCTACCCTTAACCCTAACAACCCTAACCCTAATTCAAACCCAAATCTTAACCCTATCACCCCTAAATCTAACCCTAACCCTAAAAACCCTAACACTAACCATAAACTTATCCTTGACACTAAACCTAACAACCATAACCATAAACCTAAATCAAACACTTACACTAAAACTAACAACCCTAACACTACACTAAACCTAAAACACTAATTTTAAAAGCAAACCTAACCCTAACCCGATAACTAAACCTAACAACCCTAACCATCAACCTAAATCTAACCCTTATAGTAAAACTAACAACCCTAACCCTACCTTAACACTAAGAACAATAATTCTAAAAGTAAACCTAACCCTAACACAAACACAAAACCTAACCCTAACCCAAATCCAAAACCTAACCCTAACAATATCACCCATAAACCTAACCTTAGCCCTAAAAACCCTAACACTAACCGAAAACCTAACCCTAACACTAAACCTAAAAACCCTAACCATAAACCTAAATCTAACACTTATACTAAAACTAACAATCCTAATCCTACCCTAACCCTAAGAACACTAATTCTAAAAGTAAACCTAATCCTAACACAAACACTAAACCTAACCCTAAACCTAAGCCTAACCCAAATCCAAGCCCTAACCCTAACAGTATCACCCCTAAACCTAACCCTAACCCGAAAAACCCTAACACTAGCCATAAACCTAACCCTAACACTAAACCTAACAACCGGAACCATAAACCTAAATCTAACTCTTATAGTAAAAATAACAATCCTAACCCTAACCCTAATGCTAACCATAAGAACCCTAACCCTAACCCTAAGAATTCGAACACTATATCTAACTCTAACCCTAATACTAACCATAAGAACCCTAACCCTAACAACCACAATCCTAACCATAAAAACGCTAACCCTAACCCTAAAAACTCTAACCCTAACTGCAACCTGAACCATAACCCTAACAACCCTAACCTTAACTGTAACTCTAATAACCCTAACACTAAGCCTAATCCTAACAACCCTAACCCTAATCATAGCACGAAGTACCCTAACCCTAACTGTGAACCTAACCTTACCTATAACCTAACAACCCTAGCCCTAACTGATACAACCCTAACCCTAACTATAACATCCCTAACCCTAACCTTAACACTTACAACGCTAACCATAACCCTATCCATAATCATTACAATCCTAAAGTTGTCCATAAGAACCCTAACCTCAACTCTAATAACCCTAAGTGTAAACCTATATTTAACCCTTACAGTAAACCTAATAACCCTAACCCTAACCCTAGAACCCTAAATCTAACGGTAAACATAACCCTATCCTAAACACTAAACATAACTCTAAACCTAACTCTAATTCTAAGCCTAACACTATCACTCCCCCTAACAACACTAACCCTAACCCTAACAGTAAGACTATAACCATATCCATATCCATTACAACCTTTAAGCTATCAATAAGAACCCTAACCCTAAAAACTCTAACCCTAACAGCAACCTGAATCCTAACCCGAACAACCCTAACCCTAACCATAACACAAAGAACCCTAACCCTAACTGTAAAAACAAACCTATCTCTAAGCCTAACCTTAACAACCCTAACCCTACTCATAACACAAAGTACCCTAACCCTAACTGTAAACCTAACCCTCAACCAAAACCTAACAACACCACTTATAACCCTAGAACCCTAATTCTAACAGTAAACATAACCCTATCCCAAATACTAAATGTAACCCTAATCCTAAGCCTAACAATATCACTCCCCCCAACAACAAAAACCCTAACCCTAAAAGCCCTAACACTAACCCAATCCCCAACCCTAACAAACCTAACCCTAACCGTAACCCTAACCCTAAACCTAACCCTAACAACTCTAACCCAAACCCTAAGAACTTTAACCCTAACCATGAACCTAACCCTAACACAAAACACTATACCTAACAACACTAACCATAACCATAACAACCCCTAATTCTCATCCTAACCCTAATAATAACCCTAACTAAAAACAACCGTAACCCTAACCATAAACCTAATCCTAACACTAACACTAAACCTAACAAACCAAACCCTAACGCTAAACCTAACAACCCTAACCAAAACACTAACCCTAACCCTAAGAATCCGAACTGTAATCCTAAGAACCCTAACCATAACAGTAATCCTAAAACCAAACCATAAACCTAACTTTAACCCTAAGAAGCCTAACCGTAACCCTAAGAATCCTAATCCTAACATTAAACTTAACCATAACACCAACCCTAACAACCCAAACCCTAACCACAATCCTAACCCTAAAAATAAGAATTCTAAAAATAACCATAACCCACAAATTAGGAACCCTAACCCTAACCATAAAACTATACCTAATCTTAAAACCAACCCTAACATACCCCTGAGAATCTTAACCCTAACCATAAGTGGAATGGTAACCCTAACAACCTTAACGCAACCACGACCCTAACCCTAAACAACCCTAATCCTAACACTAACCTTAACAACAGTAACCCTAACCCTAATCCAAAGAACCCTAATTCTAACCCTAAGAAACCTAACATTAACACTAACGCCCTGACCCTAACCCTAAGCCTAATCCTAACCCTAAGAACCCTAACCTAAACTCTAAAACCCCTAACATTAACACTAACCATAATGCTAACCCTAACAATGCTAACCCTAAGTCTAACTCTAAGAACCCTAACCCTAACAGTATACCTAACCCTGAACCTAAGACTCAAGGTAACAACCCTAACAACTATAACACTAACACAAACACTAACCCTAACAACCCTAACATTAACCCTAACCCTTAGCCTAACAAACCTAATCCTAACAGCAACCCTAATACTAACTGTAACCCTAATTCTAACAACCCTACCCCTATCACTAACCCTAACACTTACAACTCTAACAATATCACTAACACTAATGCTAATCCTAATATCCCTAACCATAACACTAACTCTAACACTAACCCTAACAACACTAACCCTAGGAACCCTAAACCTTACTGTAAACCTAACCCTAACCTGAACACTAAACCTAACACTAACACTAACCTTTATAACCCTAACCCTAACCATAGCCCTAACTCAAACAACCCTAAAGTTAACCCTAAGAACCCTAGCCCTAACCCTAACACTAACAACCCTAACTCAAATCTTAACCATAACCCTAAAAACCCTAACCCTAATCCAAAATATTTGAAAACTAAATCTAACCCTAACCATAATGCTAACCTTAAGAACCCTAACCCTAAAGCTAAACGTAAGAACCATAACCCTAACCCTATCCATATCCATTACAACCTTTATGCTATCCATAAGAACCCTAAACCTAGCACCCAAATCATAAACCTAAATGTAACAGTTACACAAAAACTTACAGTCCTAAAATACCCTAACTCTAAGAACAATAATTCTAAAAGTAAACCTAACGCTAACACTAAAGCTAACCCTAAACTTAACCCTAAAAGGAAACATAATCCTAACCATAATGCTAACCCTAACAACTCTAACCCTAACCATAACTCTAAAACCCTAACACTAAACCAAAGCCTAACCCAAACAAACCTAAGGCTAATCGTAACCCTAACCCTAACAATGCTAACCCTAATTGTAACCCTAAGAACAAGAACCCTAACCATAAACCTAAACCTAATACTAACACTATACCTAACAACCCTATACCTAACCCAAATAAACCTAAACCTAAACCTAACCCTAACACTAACCCTAACAACACTAACCTTAACTGTAAATCAAATCATAACCCTAACACTAAAATTAAAAACCCTAACCCTAACATTAACCTAACCCTAACAATCCTAACACAAACCCAATCCCTAACACTTACCCTAACCCTAACAGCCCTAACATTCACAACCCTAACCCTAACTGTAAACCAAATCATAACCTTAACACTAAAAATGACAACCCTAACACTAACCTAACCCTAACAACCCTAACACAAACCTAATCCCAAACTCAAACAAACTTAACCTTAATCATAAACCTAACTCTAACACTAAGCCTAACAACACTAACCCTAAGAACTCTAACCCTAACCATTAACCTAATATTAATACTAACAGTATACCTAAAAACACTATATGTAACCCTAAAAAAACTGATCATAACCCAAACCCTAACCCTAACCCTAACCCTAATGAACCTAACACTAAATGTAAACCTAATCCTAACCCAAACACTAAACCTAACAACCCTGACCCTAACAACCACAACCCTTAACATAACCCTAACACTAACTCTAACAATCTTAACCTTAACCCTAACCCTAAAAACCCTAACCATAACTGTAAACTTAACCCTAACCCAAACCCTAACCCTAACAACCATAACGCAAAACCTAACCATAACCCTAAACTTTAAAACCCTAACCCTAAGAACCCTAACCATAATACAAGGAACCCTAACCTTAATCCAAACCCTAACAACCCTAACATTAACCCTAACACTAAGTAGCCTAACCCTAAGCCTAAGATTCCTAACCCTAACTCTAACCCAAAATACCGTACCCATAAACTTAAAATTAACCCTAACAACCCTAACCCTAACCATAAAAGCCCTAAACCTAACCATAAACCAAACTCTAACCCTAACACTAACTCTAACAACCCTAACCATATCCTTAACTGGAAAAACCCTAACGCTAACTATAAAACTAACCCTAACACTAAACCTAATATCATTACCCCTAACTCTAAATCTAACCCTAAAATTCCTAACCCTACCATACCCCTAACCTGAACCCGATCCCTAAACCTAAAAACACAATCCCTAACCCTAACACTAAGAACCCTAACCCTAACCATAAACCTAACCCTAACACTAAACCTAACAACCCTAACCCTAAATCTAACAACCATAAACCTAACCCTAACAGTAACCCTAACCCTAACCTTAACAAACTTTAAGATAACTCTAACCCTAACCCAAAAAACTGTAACACTAACCCTAAAAACCCTAACAACAAGAACCCTAACAGTAGCAACCCTAACCCTAAACCTACCAACCCAAACCCTAACAATATCAGTAACCCTACCCCTGAGGACCCAAACCCTAAGAATCCTAACTCTAACCCTAACACTAACACTAATCCTCACAACCCTAACCCTAACCCTAACTCTAAACCTAACTCTAAAAATTAAAACCCTAAACCTAATCCTAACAACACTAACTTTAACCCTAGCCCTAACAACCCTAAACCTAACCCTATCCCTAGAAAACCTAACCCTAACCATAACCCTAAGCCTAAACCTAACCTGAACTACCCTAACTCCAAAACTAATCCCAACCCAAAGAAGCCTAATCCTTACCTAAAACCTAACACAAACCATATCACTAAAGCTAACAATCCTAAACATAACTCAAACAACCCTAACCCTAAAACTAACCCTAACACGTAGAATACTAACCCTATCTGTAACCTAACGAAGCAACCTATAACCATAAACCTAAACTTAACCCTAACACTAAACCTAACTACCCTAGCCATACCCCTAATAACCCTAACCCTAACACTAAACCAGATTCTAACCCTAACCCTATCACCCCTAAACTTAACCCTAACCCTAAAAACCCTAACCATAACTGTAAACCTAACCCTAACCCTAACACTAAACCTTACAACCCAATCACTAACCCTAACCACCATAGCCCTAACCCTAACCCTAAACTTTACAACCCTAACTCTAACACTAAACCTAAGAACCCTAAACCTAACCCTCAGAACCCTACCATAACCCTAACAACACTAATCCTAATCCTAACCTAACCCCAACTCTAAGAACCCTATCCCTATGCCTAAGAATTTTAACCATAACCCTATCCCTCACCATAACACTAATGCAAACAACCCTAACCTTAACCGTAACTCTAAAATCTCTAGCCCCATCGATATCTCAAATAACACAAGCCAGAATTGCATCCCTAACCCTAATGGTAACAACCTTAACACTAACCCTGTCTCAAACAATAACAACCCTAACCATAAACCTAAGCCAAATGCTAACCCTAACAACCCTATCCCTAATCCTTAACCCTAAGAACCCTAACCTTAACCATAAACCTAACTTTAACCATAAGCTTAATACTAAAAATCCTAACCCAAACCATTACTAGAAGAACAATAACCCTAACCATAAACCTAACCCTAACCCGAACATAAGGTTAACAGCACTCTAATCCTAATAATTCTAACACTAACCCTAACCTTAACCCTAACCCAAAACCTAAGCCTAACACTAACAACCCTAACCTTAATGCTATTCTTAACCCTAACTACCCTAACCCTAAACACCCTAACACTAAATGCAACACTAACCCTAAACACCCTAACCCTAAACATAAACCTAACCCTAACCATAAACCTAACCCTAAGCCTAAAACTAGCAACCCTTTCCTTAACGGTAACCCGAAGAACCCTAACCCTAACACTAACAAACCTAACCATTTGGGAAACTTAACCCTAATGCTAACAATCCTATCCCTAAACCTAACACTAAGAACCCTAACCCTAACCCTAAGAAACTCTAACCCTAACTCTAACCTTAACCCTAAGAACCCTATACTTAGCCCTAAAAACCCTAACCTCAACCATAACCCTTACCCTAACCCAAACCCTAACAACCCTAATGCTATTCCTAACCCTAACCTAAGCCCTAAGAAGCCTAACCCTAATCCTAACCCTAATGCTAACTCTAACTACCATAACACTTAACCTAAAAATAACCCTAACAACTCTAACATTAACCCTATACCTAAACATAACAATCCAGACGCTAATTGTAAACCAAACCCTAACCCTAACAATAAACCTAACAACATTAACACTAACCCTAAACATAAACCTAAACCTAAAATCCCTAACCATACTGTACCCCTAACCCTAACAATTTTAACCCTAACCCTAAGAACTATAACACTAACCGTAAACCTAACAAACCCAACAATAACTCTCACACTAACCATAACCCTAACACTAACACTTACCACCCTAACCCAAACCCTACCCATAAACATTACAAACCCTAACCTATCCATAAGAACCCTAACCCTAACACTAACAACCCTAACCCTAAACCTAAATCTAACCCTTATACTAAAACTAACAACCCTAAACATAAACCTAACCGTAACACTAAACCTAATATCATTAACCCTAACTCAAACCTAACCCTAAAAACCCTAACCCTACCATACCCCTAACCCTAGCCCAATCCCTAAATCTAAAAACAAAATCCCTAACCCTAACACAAAGAACCCTAACCCTAACACTAAACCTAACCCTAAAACTATACCTAACAACACTAACCTTAAACCTAACAAACATAATGCTAACACTAACAGTAACCCTAACCCTAACTTTAACAACCTTTATGATACACTTAACCTTAACCCTAAGAACTGTAACATTAACCCTAAGAACCCTAACAACCATAATCCTAACAGTAACAACCCTAACCCGAATACTAACAACCCAAACCCTAACAATATCCTTAACCTTAACCCTAAGAACTCAAACAGTAAGAATTCTAGCCCTTACCCAAACACTAACACTAACCCTTAAAACCCTAACCCTAACTTTAACCCTAACCCTAAAAATTCAAACCCTAACCCTAACCCTAACAACACTAGCCCTAACTCTAACCCTAACAACCCAAAACCTAACCCTATCCCTAGAAAACCTAACACTAACTGAAACCCTAAGCCTAAACCTAACTGACCAACCCCAACCCTAAAACTAACCCTAACTCAAAGAAACCTATCCTAAATTTAAATCATATCACTAAACCTAACCTCCCTAATCCTAATCCAAAACACGCTAACCCTAACCCTAAAACTAACACTAACATGTAAAACACTAACAATAACATTAACTCTAATGACACTATCCCTAACCGTAAAGTTAAACTTAACCCTAACACTAAACCTAACAACCCTAACCCTAACCCCACCTGTCCTAACCCTAACCCTAATGAAGACTCTAATTTTAACCCTATCATCCATAAACCTAACCCCATCCCTAAAAACAATAACCTTAACCATAAACTTAACCCTAACCCTAACACTAAACCTAAGAATGCTAACACTGACCCTAACCACCATAACCCTAAGCCTAACCCTAACCTTTACAACTCTAACTCTAACCCTAAACCTAAGAACCCTAAACCTAACCCTCAGAACCCTACCCTAACCCTAACAACCCTAACCCCAACTCTAACCCTAACCCCAACCCTAATAACCCTATCCCTATCCCTTAGAATGTTAACCCTAACCCTTACCATAATGCTAACCCTAACAACACTAAACTTAACCGTAACACTAAAAACTCTAACCCCATCCGTATCCATAACAACACAAACCTGAAATGCATCCGTAATGATAACCATATCAATCCTAACCCTAATCCTATCCCTAACCTTAACAACTCTAATCCTAACTGTAAACCTAAGCCTAATGTTAACCCTATCAACCTTATCCCTAACCCATAACCCAAAGAACCCTAACATTAACTGTAAACCTAACTTTAACCATAAGCCCAATACTAACAACCCTAACAGAAACTGTAACCTGAAGAACCCTAACCCTAACTGTAAACCTAACCCTAACAACACTAACCCTTAACATAACCCTAACCGTATACCATAACCCTAAAAACCCTAACCCTAACCCAAACCCTAACCCTAAACCTAAGCCTAACACTATCAACCATAACCTTAATGCTATTCTTAACCCTAACTACCTTCACCCTAAATGCAACCCTAAACTTAACCCTAACTAGCCTAACACTATTGATATACCTAACCTTAATGCTAACAATCCTATCCCTAACCCTAACACTAAGAACCCTAACCCTAACATCCCTATCTCTAACCCTAACCTAAAAACTAAGAACTCTATGCCCCAACCCTAAAAATCCTAACCCCATCCATAACCTTTACCCTAAAACTAACCCTGACAACCCTAACCGTAACACTAACAACCCTAACTCCAACACTATCCCTAACATAACCCTACCACAACACTTACCCTAACCACAACCTTAATCCTAATCCTAACCATAATAACCCTAACACTAAGCCTGAACCTAACCCTAAGAACCCTAACCCTAACCATAAATCTTTCCCTAACTCTAACACTAAACCTATCAATGCTAACCCGAACCCTAACAACCCTAATGCTAATCCTAACCCTAATCTAAACCCTAAGAAACCTAACCATAATCCTAAATGTAACACTAACCATAACTACTATAAAACATAACCTAAACCTAACCCTAACAACTTTAACACTAACTCTATTTCTAAACATAACAATTCTGATGCTAAACATATATTAAACCCTAACCCTAACAATAAACCTAACAACATTAACACTAACCTGAAACATAAACCTAACCCTAAAATCCCTAACCATACTGTATCCCTAATCCTAACAACCCTAACCCAAACACTAATCCTAACCATAAGAACCCTAACACTAACCATAAACCTAATAAACATAACCCTAAGCCTCACCCTCACCCTAACCCTAACCCTTACAACCCTAACCCAAACTTTATCCATAACTATTACAACATTAACTCTATCCAAAGGACCCTAACATTAATACTAACAACCCAAATCATAAACCTAAACCAAACCCTTACACTATACCTAACAATGCTTACCATAACTCTAAGACCCCTAATTCTATCCATAAACATAACCCTAACCCAAATACTAAAACTAAGTCTAAACCTAACCCTAACCATAATCTTTACAACCCTATTCCCAACCTTAACACTAAAACTAAGAATCCTAACTGTAATCCTAAGAACCCTAACCTTAACCCTAACCCTAATCATAACCCTATCAACCCTAATCATAACCATAACCATAACCAAAAGAAGCCTAACTGTAATCCAAAAATCCTAATCATAACACTAACACTAACCATAAAAACCATAACCGTAACCATAACCCTAACACTAAGAAGCCTAACCTTAACCCTAAAAATCCTAAACCTAACCCTAACCTTAACCCTAACAACCCTAACCCTTACAGCAACCCTAATTCTAAACCTAACTATCCTAACCCTAACCATAATCCTAACCATAACAACCCTAACCGTAAACCTAAATCTAACCTTTACACTAAATCTAACAACCTTAACAATAATCCTAACCCTAGGAAGCCTAATTCTAACTGTAAACCTAACCCTAAACATAACACTAAACCTAACCCTGAACCTAAACTTAACCCTAACACTCACAACCCTAACCTTAAGCCAATCCCTAACCCTAACAAACATAACCCTAATCATAACATTAACCCTAACCCAAAGAATGCTAACCTTAACCCTAGCTCTCAGAACTTTAACCATAACCATAAACCTAACTCTAATAATAACAGTATACTTAAATAGCCTAGCCCTAAAAACCTTAACATAACCATAACCCTAACAATCCCAACACTAACCGTAAACCTAATACTAACCCTAACACTAAATCTAACAAAACTAACACTAATCCTAAAAACCCTAATCCAAACCTTAACTCAAACCCTAGCCCTAAATATCCTAACCCTAACCCTAACCCTAAGAACCCTAACACTAACCATAAACCTAACCCTAACTTAAACACTAAACCTAACATATCTAATCCTAACAACCATAACCCTAAACCTAACCCTAACCATAACCCTACACTTTACAACACCTAACAAACCCTAATACTAACCCTAAGAATCATAATCCTAACCAAAACCCTAACAAACCAAACCCTAACCCTAACTATAACAACCACAACCCTAACCATAATCATAACCCTAACATTCACAACACTTCCCCAAACCCTAATACTAACCCTAAGAACCCTAAACCTAACCCTAAGAACCATAAACCTAACCCTAACAAACCTAACCCTAACCCTAAAAACCCTAACCCTAACCTATCCCGAAACCTAAGATAACCCTAACCCTTACCACAAATGTAACCCTGACCCTAACCCTAATAACACTAACTGTAATCCTAAGAACGCTAACCCTAACTGTAAACCTAACTCAAACCCTAAAACTATACCTAGCAACCCTTACACTAACCCTAAAATGAACCCTAATTCTTACATCCCCAACCATAACTCTAACCCTAATCCTAACAACCCTAAACCTAACCATGAACTTAACCCTAATCCTAACCCTAACAAGAAACATAACAATAAACCTAACCCTAACAACTCAACCCTAACCATATCTGTAACCCTAACAAACACAACTCTAACTGCAACCCTAACTTTAACCCTATCCCTAATCCTAACACTAACCCTAAGCCTAACCCTAACAACCCTAACCCATACTCTAACCCTAAGAACCCTAACCTAACCCTAACCCAAACACTATAGCTAACAACCCTAAACCTCACAACCATAACCCTAAGCATAACCCTAAACCTAACCCTAAAACCCTAACTCTAAAAATCCTAACCCTAACTCTAACAACCCTAACCCTAAGAATCTTATCCTAAGCCTAAGAATTCTAACCTTAACCTTAACCTTATGGCTAACCCTAACAACCTTAACCACAACCCTAAAAACCCTAACCTTAACCCTAAGAACCCTAACCCTAACCATAAATGTATCACTAACCCTAACACTAAATGTGAAATCTCTAACTCTAACTCTAATGACCATAAACCTAAACCTAACATTTACAATACTTATCATAACACTAACCCTAACAATAAGAACACTAACCTAAACCCTAAGAACCCAAACCCTAACCAGAACACTAATGCTAACAATCCTAACCTTAACCCTAACTCAAACAACCCAATCCTAACCCTATTCATAACACTAATGACCCTATCCCAAACTGCAAACCTAACCCAAACCCTAACATTAAAACTAACAACCCTAACCCTAATGCTAACAATAACAACACTAACACTAACTGTACTCCTAACCCTAATGCTACCCCTAATTCTAGCAACCCTAACAATAACCCTAACCCTAAGAACCATAATCTTAACAGTAAACCTAACCCTAACACTAAACCTAACAACCCTTACCCTAACATCCATAACCCTAAACGTAACCCGAACACTAATCATAACCCTAAGAACTCTAACCCTAATCCTATGAACCCTAACCCAAACACTAACATCCCTATCCTTAACTCTAATCCTAAGCTTAAAAACTATAACAATAACCCTAAGAATTACAATCCTAAACCTAACCCTAGCGCTAACCCTAATAACCCTAACCATAACCATAACCAAAAACCTAACAACCCTAACCCTAAAATAAACCATAAGAAGCCTAACCTTACATGTAAACTTAAGCCTAAACCTAACACTTTAAATATCAACCCTAACCCTAAATCTAACAACCCTAACCCTAAGAACCATAACACTAAACCTAAACCTTACAACCCTAACCCTAACAACCCTAACCCTAAAAGTAAACCTAATCCTATCCATAACACATCACCTAACAAACATAACCCTAACCCTAACCCTACCTGTAACCCCAAGAAACCTATCCTTAATGGTAAAACTCAACCAAACCCTAACACTAAACCTAACAACCCTAACCCTAACAACCATAACCCTAAGCCTAATCTTAAACCTAACTCTAACCCTAAGAACACTAACCCTAAAAACCCTAACCCTAACATTAGCAACTCTAACCCTTACTCTAACCCTGAGAATCTTACCCTAACCCTAGGAATTATAACCCTAATCCTAATCCTAACCCTAACACTAACCCTAACCATAACCATAAAAACCTAACTAAAGCCCTAACCCTAAGAACTATAACAGTAACTGAAACCTAACGCTAACACTAAACCTGAAAACTTTAACTATAACTCTAAAAAGCATAACCCTAACCCTAACATTTACAACACTTATCCTAACACTAACCCTAACATTAAGAACCATAACCTAAACCCTAAGAACCCTAACCCTAACCCAAACACTAATGCTAACAAACATAACCTTAACCCTAACTCAAACATACCAACCCTAACCCTATCCAAACCCTTATGTCCCTACCCCTAACTGTAACCCTAACCCAAACCATAACATTAAAACTAACAACCCTAACCCTAACGTTAACCCTAACAACCCTAACACTATCAGTACCCTTAACCCTATCCCTACCCCTAACCCTAACAACCCAAATCCTAACTCTGACCCTAAGAACCCTAATCCTAACACTAAAGAACAAAACTATCACCCTAAACATAACAACCCTAACCCTAATCCTAAACCTAACCCCACATTTACGACCCTAACCCTAACACAAACCCTACTCCAAAGAACGCTAACCATTACCTTAAGAACACAAACAATAACCATAATCCTAAACTTAACACTAACAACCCTAACCCAAAAACCCTAACGCTAGCCCTAACCCTAAGAATCCGAAACCTAACCCTAACCCTAAGAACCCTCACCCTAAGGCACTTAACCATAACCCTAACTTTAACACTAACACTAACCCTAAGAACTCGAACATTAGCCATAAACCTAACCCTAACACTAAACCTAAAAACCCTAACTCTAACAACCAAAACCCTAAGACTAACCCTAACAATAATATAACCCTAAGAACCCTAACCATCACCATAAGAATCTTAACCCTAACAATCCTAACCCTAACTCTAATCCTAACCTTAAAAACCATAACCCTAACTGTAGCCATAACCCTATCCCTACCCTTAACCCTAACAACGGTATCCCTAACCTTAATCCTAAAAACCCTAACCCTAACAATAAAGCTAACAACAACTCTAACACTAAACCAAAAATCCCTACCCTAACCCCAACAACCCTAACCTTAACCCTAAAAAAACCCTAACTTTTAGAACACTAGCTCTAACACTAACCCTATGACAAAGAACGTTAAACTTAATTCTAAGAACCCTAAACTTAACCATAACCATAACCCTAACAACCCTTACCCTAACATTAACAACCCTAACCCTATCCCTAACACTAACCTTTACAACACTTACCCTAACCCTAACCCTAAGAACCCTAACCCTAATCCTAACGCTACCCTTAAAAAACCTAATCCTAACCCTATGACCACTAATCCTAACCAAAGAATTCTAAACTTAACCCTAACACGAACCCTAACTCTAACCCTAAAAACACTAACACAAGCCATATCCCTAACCCTAACAACCCTAACCCTAATCCTAACCCTAACAATAAAAACCCTAACCCTAACTGTAAATCTAACCCTAAACCTAATAACCATTACCCTAACTCTAACCCTAAGAACTCTAACCCTAACTGTTAACTTAACCTAAACCTAACACCACATATATCAACCAAAACCCTAGCACTAATAACCCTAATCTTAACCCAAACCCTAACACTACCTTAATCCTTACAATCCTAACCATAATCCTAACAACCCAAACCCTAATAGTAAACCTAATCCTAACCCTAACACTAAACCTAACAATCATAACATTAACCATAACCCTATCCTTAAGAACCCAACCATAACCCTAACCCTAACTCTAACACTAACCATAACAATGCTAAACCTAACCATAACCTTAACCCTAAAAACCCTAACCCTAACAATAACACTAATACTAACAACCCTAACCATAACTTTAACAACCATAACCTTTACCTTAACCCTAACCTTTACAACACTTACCCTAACACTAACCCTAAGTAACCTAGCCTTAACCATAAGAAACCTAACTATAACCATAATAATATTAACCATAACCATAACCCTAAGACCCTAACCATAACCCAAAGTATTCTAAACCTAATCCTAACCCTAACAATCCTAACCCTAAGCTAACCCTAAAAACCTTAACCTTACCCATATCCCTAATGCAACAACAATAATCCTAACTGCAGTCCTAACCCTAAAGCTAACCCTAACAACCCTAACCCTAACCCTAAAGCTAGCCCTAACAACCCTAACCCGAACCCTCACAATGCTAACACTAATCATAACCCTAACAACCCTAACACTATCCCTATCCTTAACCCTAGCAAACTTAACCCTAACTGTAACCTTATCCCTAACCCTCATGCTAACAAACCTAATCCTAACCCTAAGCTGAACTACACAACCCTAACCTTATCCCAAACCCTAACAACCATAACCCTAAACCTAACCCAAATATTTACAACCCTAACCATAACACAAACCCTACCCCAAAGAACCCTAACCATTACCCTAAGAACCCTAACCCTAACCTTACTCTAACAATCCTAAACCTAACCTTAAAAATGCTAACCCTAAGAATCCTAAACCTAAGCCTAACCCTAAAACCTTAACCCTAACACTAACACTAACACTATCCCTAAAAACAGTAATCCTAACCATACATCTAAACCTAACACTAAAACTAAACCTACCAATGCTAATACTAACAATCATAACCCTAAGACTAAATTTAACACTAATCCTAACCCTAAGAACTCTAACCCTACTGCTAAGAACCCTAACACTAACCCTAACAACAATAACACTAACCCTAATCCTAACCCTAAAAACCATAACCCAATCCTAAGAATTATAATCCTAACCCTAACACTAACACTAACCCTAATAACCCTAACCCTAACCATAGTACTAAACCTAACAACCCTAACCATAACAATAAGAACCCTAACATTAACTGAAAATTTAACCCTAACCCTAACACTATAAATATCAAGCATAACCCTAACACTAACAACCCTAATCCCAATCCTAATCCTAACACTATAATTAACGTTTACAACCCTAACCCTAACAATCCTAACCCTAACAGTAAACCTAATCCTATCCATAACAGTAAACCAAACAACCATAACCCTAACCCTAACAACCCTAACCCTAACTCTAACCCTAAGTACTCAAACATTAATGGTAAACCTAACCCTAACACTAAACTTAACAACCCTAACCCTAACCATAAAAACCATAACCATAAGCCTAACCTTAAACCTAACCCTATCCCCAAGAACCCTAACCCTAAAACCCCAAACCCTAACCCTAACAATTATACCCCTTACCTTAACTCTAACACTAAGAATCTTACCCTAACCCTAGGAATTCTAACCCTAAAAATAATGCTAACCCTAACAACCCTAACTGCAACCCTAAAAACCCTAACCCTAACCCTAAATTTAAGAACCTTAACAGTAACCATAAACCTAACCCTAACCCTAACATTAAACCTAAAATCTCTAACCCTAACTTTAACAACCATTACCATAACCATACCCTTAACCCTAATATTTACAATTATCCTAACACTAACCCTAACATTAAGAACCCTAACCTAAACCCTAAGAACGATAACCCTTACCCAAAAGCTAATGCTAACAATCGTAACCAAAACCTAACTTGAACAACCCAACCCTAACCCTATCCATAACCCTAACAACCCTATCCCTAACAGTAAACCTAACACTAACCCTAACCATAAGAACCCTAACCCTAACAGTAAACCTAAACCTACACTAAACCAAACAACCCTAACCCTAACAATCCTAACAACCCTAACCTTAACCCTAACGGCCCTAGCACTAACAGTAAACCTAACCCTAACCCTAACACTAAACCTAACATCCGTAACTCAAACCCTAATTCTGAACCTATCCCTGAAAACACTAACCTAACCCTAACAATTCTAACCCTAACCTTAACTCTAACACTAACACTTACAACTAACAAAGCTAAGCCTAACTGTAACCCTAACCCTAAAACCCAAACCCTAACTCTAAGAACCCTAACCCTAACTGTAAACCTAACTCTAACACTAAACCTAACAACACTAGCCCTAAATCTAAAAACCATAATCGTAACCCGAACCCTAAACATTACAACACTTACCCTAACACTAACCCTAACCCTAAGTACCCTAACCTTAACCCTAAGAACCCTAACCCTAAGCAAAACCCTAACAATCTGAACCCTAACCATACCCTAAGAAATTTAACCATAACCCTGAGATTTCTAAACCTAATCATAACCCTAACAACCCTAACCCTAATGCTAACCCTAAACACCCTAACCCTACCCATATCCCTATCCCAAACAACCCTAATCCTAACTGCAGTACTAACCCTAACCTTAACATTAACAACCCTAACCAAACACTAAAGCTATCCCTAACAACCATATTCTTAAGCCTAACACTAACCACCCTAACGCTAACCCTAACCCAAACAACTCATCCCTAAACTTATCCCTAACCCTAACAACCATAACACTAACTGAAACACTAACTATAACCCTAATCCTAACAAACTTGAAACTAACCCTAAGAACCATAACCATAACAATAAACCTAACCCCAACACTAAGAACCCTAAACCTATCTGTAACCCAAAGAGCTCTAACCCTAACCATAACCCTAACCCAAACCTTAACATTAAAACTGACAATCGTAACCCTAATGCTAACCCTTACAATACTAACCATAACTGTACCCCTAATCCTGTCCCTTCCACTAACCAAAAAAAAACCAAACCCTAACAACACTAACCCTAAACCAAACCCTAACATTTACAACCCTAACCCTAACACTAACACTACCCCAAAGAACCCTAACCTTAACCATAAGAACCCTAACCTTAACCATACCCTAAACTTTACAACCCTAAAACTAACACTAACAAATCTAACCCTACCCCAAATGATAACCTTAACACAAACCATAAGAACCCAAATCATAATACTAACCCTAACCCTAAAAACCATAACCCTAAACCTATCCCTAACCATAACAACTCTAACACTAATAGTAAACCTAACAATAAACCAATCCGTAACCCTCACACTAAACCTAACAACCCTAAACCTAACCTTAACCAAAATAAACCTAAGCCTTACTCTAACCCTAGCCTTTACAACACTTACCCTAACCCTAAGAACCCTATACCTAAGAACCTTAACCATAACCTGAATACTAACAACCCTAACCCTGAGAA
The DNA here is from genome assembly GCA_004025045.1 of Sigmodon hispidus. Taxonomy (NCBI): domain Eukaryota; kingdom Metazoa; phylum Chordata; class Mammalia; order Rodentia; family Cricetidae; genus Sigmodon; species Sigmodon hispidus. The sequence goes on from PVIH01007989.1 coordinate 57,232, forward strand.
CACCAACTGTAAACCTAACCCTACCAGGACTAACTCTAACCCTAACCCTAAAAACCCTAACACTAATTCAAAGAATCCAAATCCTAACCCTTACCCTAATACTAACCCTAACAACCATAACCCTAACCCTGTACCTAACCTTAAAAACTCTAACCCTAACCTTATCCCTAACCCTAACAGCCCTAACACAAATAGCAAACCTACTCCTAACCCTACCCAAGTAATCCTAACCCTAACCATAAGAACTCTAACCCTAATCGTAAACCAAACCCTAATTCTAGCAACCATAACCTTAACCCTAAGGACAATAATCCTAACCTTAAACCTAACCTTAAAACTAACACTAAACCTAAAATCTCTAACCATAACCCTAACAACCCTAACCCTAACCCTAAAGGTAACCCTAACCCTTACAACCCTAACTTTAACCCTAACAATCCTAATTTTAACAGTAAACATACTCCTAACCTTAACGCTAAACCTAATACCCTAAATCTAACCCTAACCCAAATGCTAGCTCTAACAACTCTAACCCTAACCTTATCCCTAAACATAATAATACTTACCCTAAATGTAAACCTATCCCTTACCCTAACCATAAACATAACAACCCTAACCTTAACAACCCTAACCCTAACCCTAAACATTACAACACTTACCCTAACCCTAACACTAAGAACCCAAAACCTAACTCCAAGAATACTAACCCTAATAGCCCTAACTCTAATGCTAACGCTAATAAAATTAAACCTAACCCTAACCTTAAAACCCCTAACCATAAACCTAACAGCAACAATAACCTAACAACCTTAACCCTAACCCTAACCCTAACCCTAACCTTTACAACCCAATCCCTAAATATAACCCTAAACAAAAGAACCCTAACATTCACCCTGACAATCCTAAATCTAACAATAACCGTAACCCTAAAAACCCAACCTTAACAATATCCCTAACCCTTACAAACCTGACCATAACTGCAACCGTATCTTTAACCCTAACCCTAAGAACCCTAACCATAACCCTAAGAATACTAAACCCAACACTAATCCTTACAACCCTAACCCTAACACTAATAACCCTAACGCTAACAGTAAAGCTAATCCTAAACATAACAGTAAACCTAACAACCAAAACCCTAACCCTAAGCCTAACTCTAACAACCCTAGCCATAACTCTAACCCTAAGAATCCTAAAATTAACCATAAACCAAACCCTAACCCTAACACAAAACCTGAAAACCCTAACCCTAACCCAAACAACCATAACACTAAGAATAACCCTAACCCGAATCCTTACCTTTACAAAACTTACCCTAACCCTAACCCTAAGAACCCTAACACTAACCCTAAGAACCCTAACCCTAAAAACCCTTAACCTAAACCTAAGAATATTAATCATAACCATAACCCTAATGCTAAACCTAAAAACCCTTACCCTAAACATAACCCTAACAACCTTAACCCTAACCATAAGAACCCTAACCCTAACCATAAGCTTAACCCTAACCCTAACACTAAACCTAACAACCCCAAATCTAACACTAACAACCATAACCCTAACACTAAACATAACCCTAAAACTAACATTTACAAAACCTACCATAACCCTGAAAATCCTAACCCTAAACCTTAGAACCCTAACCCTAAGCTAACACTAACAACCCTAACCATAAACCTAACCTTAAGAAACCTAACCATAATCCAAAGGATCTTAACCTAACCCTAGCCCTAACCCTAACCCTGAAAACCCTTATACAAACCATAACCCTAACCCTAACAACCCGAACCCAAACCATAAGAACCCTAACCCTAACCATAAGCCTAACCCTAACCCTAAGACTAAACCTAACAACCCCAACCCTAACACTAACAACCATAATCCTAACCCTAAACCTAACCCTAACACTAACCTTTACAAAACTAACCCTAACCCTAGGAACCCTAACCCTAACACTAACACTAACAACCCTAACCATAAGCCTAACCTTAAGAACCCTAACCCTAATCCAAAGGATCCTAAACCTAACCCAAACCTTAGCCCTAACCCTAACCCTGAAAACCCTTATACAAACCATAACCTTAATCCTAACAACCCTAACCCTAAGAACCCTAACCCTAACTGTAAATCTAACTGCAACCCTAACGACCATAATCCTAACCTTGACCCTAAGAACCCTAACACTAAATGTAAACTTAACCCTAACCCTAACACTATAAATATCAACCCTATCTTTAATACTAACAACACTAACCCTAACCCTAACCCTAACAATCCTAACCCTAACAGTAAACCAAATCCTAACCCTAACACTAAAACTAACTACCATATCCCTAACCCTAAGCCTAACCCTAAAAACCCTCTCCCTAACACTAACCCTAAGAACCCTAACCCTAGCCATAAACATAACCCTAGCCCTAACACTAAAACTAACAACCCTAACCCTAACAACCATAACCCTAAGCCTAACAACCCTAACCCTAACCCTAAGAACCCTAGCCCTAACTGTAAATCTAATTATAACCCTAATGACCATAATCCTAACCTTGACCTTAAGAACCCTAACACTAAATGTAAACTTAACCCTAACCCTAACACTATAAATATCAACCCTATCTTTAATACTAACAACACTAACCCTAACCCTAACCCTAACAATCCTAACCCTAACAGTAAACCAAATCCTAACCCTAACACTAAAACTAACTACCATATCCCTAACCCTAAGCCTAACCCTAACAACCCTCTCCCTAACTCTAACCCTAAGAACCCTAACCCTAGCCGTAAACATAACCCTAGCCCTAACACTATAACTAACAACTCTAACCCTAACAACCATAACCCTAAGCCTAACTCTAAACATAATTGTCTCCATAAGAACTCTAACACTAATCCTAAGAACCCTAACCCTTACCCTAACCTTAACAACCCTAAACCTAACCCTAACCCTAGCCTTATCCCTAAGAACACTACCCTAACCCTAACTGTTCTAACCCTAAACCTAACACTACACTAACACTAACCCTAACAATGCTAACCCTAAACGTAACCCTAAACCTAAAATTTCTAACCCTAATCCTAGGAACCCTAACAATAACTGTAAACCTAATCTTAACCCTAACACTAAAATGAACAACCCTAACCCTTACTCTAACATCCACAACCCTAATCTTAAACCTAACATTTACATCACTTACCCTAACACTAACTCTAACCCTAAGAACCCTAACCTTAACCCTAAGAACCATAACCCTAACTTTAACACTAACCCTAATAATCCTAACCCTAACCACAACCCTAATAACTGAAAACATTACACTAAGAATTCTAAACCTAATCCTAACCTGAATGCTAACCCTAACAACCCTAACACTAACACTAACCCTAAAAGCCCTAACCCTACCCATATACCTGACCCAAACAACCCACACACAAACCGCAACCCTAACCCTAACACTAGTTCTAAAAACCTAACATTAACCATAAATCTAACCCTAACAATGCTAACACTAACCCTAACTCTAAAATCCCTAACCATATCCCAATACCTAACCCTAGAAAACATAAACCTAACCATAACCCTTTCACTAACCCTAACAACCCTCACCCTAACTGCAACGCAAACTTTAACACTTACCCTAAGAACTCTAACCCTAACCCTAAGAATCCTAACCATAACCATAACCCTTGCAACCCTAATTGTAACCCTAACACTAACAACCCTATCCCTAACAATAAAGCTAATCCTAACCATAACACTGAACCTAAAAATCAGAACCCTAGCACTAACTCTAACCCTAAGAACCCTAACCCTAACAATAAATCTAAGAACACTAACCCTAACCATAAACCTAACCCTAACACTAAACCTATCAATCCTAACCCTACCCTTTAAAATCAAAATCCTAACGCTAACCATAACACTAACAAACATAACACTAACCCTAACTCTAACCCTAACCATTACAACACTTACCCTAACCCTAACACTAAGAACTCTAACCCTAACCCCAATAACCCTAACCCTAACCATCCTAATGCTAACCCTAACAACACTAAAACTAAGCCTAAAAACCCTAACCCTAACCATATTCCTAACCCTAACAACCCTAACCATAACTACAACCCTAAACCTAACCCTAACAATAACAACTCGAACACTAACCCTAACCATAACAACCCTAACACCGTAGTCCTAACAAAACCCTAACACTAAACTTAACAATGCTAACCTTACCAACCTAACTCTAACACTACCGCTATCACTAAATGTAACCCTAACCCTAATGCTAACAATAACAATAACAATCCTAACTCTAAACCTAACCCTAACCCTTGTAACACAAACCCTATCCCTAAACATAACAACCCTAACCTTAACCATAAACCTAACCCTAAACCTAACAACCTGAACCCTAATCATAACCAGAAGAACGCTAAGCCTAACCATAAACCTAACCCTAACAGTAAACCTAACAACACTAACACTAACTCTAACACTAACCCTAAACCTGACCCTAAATATTGCAATCCTAAACATTACCTTTACCCTAACACTAACCCTAAAAGCCCTAACCCTAACTGTAAACGTAATACTAACACTAACCCTAACAACCTTAAGCCTAACCCTATCAACCTTAATCTTAACCCTAACCCTAACCTTTACAACCTTATACCTAAACCTAAACCTAACACTAAGAACCCTAACCATCACCCTAAGAACCCTAAATCTAACCCTAAACCAAACACTAACAATACAACTCTAACTCTAACCTTAACCCTAACAGTAAACCTAATTGTAACCATAACACTAAACCTAACAACCACAAACCTAATTCTAATCCTAACCTTAAGCCTAACTCTAACAAACCTAACCCTAACTCTAACCCTAAGAACCCTAACTGTAACCATAAAATTAACCCTACCCCTAACCCTAAACCAAACAACTCTAAGCCTAAACCTAACCCTAAAATTTACAACCATAACCCTAATACTAACCCTACACAAAAAAACCCTAACCATAACCCTAAGATCCTTAACCCTAACCATAACCCTAACCATAACCATAACAACACTAACCCTACCAATAACCCTAAGAATCCTAACCCTAACCATTAGAATCCAAACCCAAACTATATCCATAGCCATAACACTAAACTTTACAACCCTAAAACTAACCCTAACAAATCTAAATCTACTCCTAACCATAACCTTAGCACAAACCATAAGAAACCTAACCCTAACCCTAACCTTAACCCTAACCCAAACCCTAAAAACCCTAACTATAACCTTATCTCTAACTCTAAAATCCCTAAACCTAACTGTAAACCTAACTCTTACCCTCACACAAGCCTAAACATAACCCTAACAACCATAACCCTAACCTTTACCCTAATTCTAACTTTTGCAACACTTACTCTAACCCTAAGAATGCTAACCCTTAGAAACCTAACCCTATCCCTAACCCTAACCCTAACTCTAACAACTCTAACCCTGATGTTTATTCTAAGAACCCTAATACAAACCCTAAGAATCCTAATACTAAACCTAACCCTAGGAACCATAACCCTAACCTTAAGAACCCTAACCCAAACCCTAACCCTAACAACCGTAACCCTAACACTAAAAACCTAACCCTAATCCTAAGAATCCTAAACCTAACCCTAACCCTAACTCTAACGCTAACCCTAAGAACCATAAACCTAACCCTAAAAACCATAACCCTAACCATATCCCTAACCCTAACAAACCTAACGCTAACCACAAACTTAATTCTAACCCTAAAAATGCTAACCCTAAGCATAAGAACCCTAACCCTAATCATAAACCGAACCCTAACACTAACAACCCTACCCTAACCCTAAGAACACTAACCCTAACCATAAACCTAACCAAACCCTAACCCTAACCTAACAACTCTAACCCTACCACCCTAACTCTAACCTTAACCATACCCCTAACACTAAACTTAACCATAACCCTAACATTAACAATAACAATACAAACCTAACTCTAACCCTAACCCTAACCCTTACAACTCTAAGCCTATCCCATAACATAACAACCATAACCCTAACCATAAACCTAACGCTAACCCTAAACCTAGCAACCCTATCCATAACCAGAAAAAATACTAATCTTAATCATTAACCTAACCCTAACACTAAACATGACAACACTGACCCTAACCCTAACACTAACCCTAATACTGACCCTAACATCCGCAACCCTAACCCTAACGTTAACCATAAAAAGCTTAAACTTAATGTTAGGGTTAGGTTTAGGAATAGATTAGGGTTGTTAGGGTTGTTTTGATTAGTCTTAGGGTTATGTTTACAGTTAGGGTTAGTGTTCTTAGGGTTAGGGTTGGGGTTTGGGTTAGGGATTTTAAGGTTAGTGTTAGTGTTAGGGTCACATGTAGGTTTAGTGTTATTATGGATAGGGATAGTGTTAGGGTTAGGGTTTTAGGGTTAGGGTTATGGTTAGTGTTTGAGTTGTTAGGGTTAGTGTTATTGTTAGGAATAAAGTTAGAATTCTTAGGGTTAGGATTAGGCTTCTTAAGGTTAAGGTTTGGGTTAGTATTAGGCTTAGGTATGTAAGGGTTTGGGTTAGGATTCTTAGGGTTAGGGTTCTTAGGGTTAGAGTTGTAAAGGTTAGGGTTAGGCTTAGGGTTATGGTTGCTGGGTTAGGGTTAGGGCTATTAGTTTCAGTGTTAAGATTAGGGTTAGGTTTACGGTTAGGGTTAGCTTTAGTGTTTGAGTTAGGGTTCTTATGGTGAATGTTAGGGTTCTTAGGGTTATTGTTAGATATAGGGATTTGGTTATAAAGTTAGCTTTAGGGTTATTGTTAGGGTTGATAGGGTTAGGGTTAGGGTTGTTAGGTTTAGTATTAGGGATAGGTTTACTGTTAGAATTATGGTTTTCAGAGATACGGTTATGGATAAGGTTGTTAGGGTTATAGTTATGGTTAGGGTTATGGATGTTAGTTTGGTTAGGGTTGTTAAGGTTAGGGTTTGGGTTGAAATTTTTAGGGTTATTGTTATAGTTCTTTGGGTTATGGTTAGGGTTAGTGTTAGGATTCATAGGGTTAGGGTTAAGATTCTTAGAGAGAGGGTTGTTAGGTATATTGTTAGGGTTAGGTTTACAATTATGGTTAGGTTTTTTAGGGTTAGGGTTGCTAGGGTTAGAGTTATGGTTAGGATAGTTAGGGTTATGGATAGGGTTAGAATTAGGGTTGTTAGGGCTAGAGTTGTTAGGTTTAGGGTTAGGGTTGTTAGGGTTTGCATTATAGTTAGGGATAGGTTTGTCAGGGTTAGGGTTAGTGTTAGGGTTAGTTTTAGGGTTGTTAGGGTTTTGGTTAGGGCTGTTAGGTGTTAGGGTTAGGGTCAGGCTTACAGTTAGGGTTTAGTTTCTTTGCGTTAGGGTTAGGGTTATGGTTGTTAGAGTTAGGGTTAGGATAGGCGTTAGGGTTGTTAGGGTTAGAGTTAGCATTACAGTTATAGTTAGTTTGTTAGGGTTAGGGATAGGGTTATGATTAGGGTTCTTAGGGTTAGGATTGTTAGGTATAGTGTTAGGTTTAGGGTCAGGTTTACAGTTAGGGTTAGGTTTCTTTGAGTTGGGGTTAGGGTTATGGTTGTTAGGGTTGGCATTAGGGTTAGTGTTAGGGTTAGGATTTTTAGGGTAAAGGATATGGTTCTTAGGATTAGGGATAGGGTTTGGGTTAGGGATTAGGGTTACATTTAGGGTTAGGTTTAGTGTTATGGTTAGGGTTATGTTTACCATGAGGGTTAGGGATTGTAGGGCTAGAGTTAGGTTTATCATTAGGTTTAGGGTTCTTAGGGTTAGTATTAGAGTCAGGGTTAGGGTTGTTAGAATTAGGATTAGGGTTAGGTTAAAGGTTGGGGTTAGGTTTGCTAGGGGTAGAGATAGTGTTAAGGTTAGTGTTAGGTTTAGGGATAGGGTTGTTAGGGTTAGGTTTGTTAGTGTTAGGGTTGTTAGGTATAGTGTTAGGTTTAAGGTTAGGTTTATGAATACAGTCAGTGTTTTTATGTTTAGGGTTACAGTTAGGGTTATATTAGTTAGGGGTAGAGTTAGAGTTAGAGCTACAGTTATGGTTAGGTTTGTTAGTGTTACAGATAGGGTAATGGTTAGGGTTGTTAGGCTAGTTTAGGTTTAGGATTAGGGTTATGGTTAGGGTTAGCATTGTTAGGGTTAGGCTTAGGGTTGTTAGGTATAATGTTAGGGTTAAAGTTATGTTTATGGTTAGGGTTAATGTTCTTAGTCTTAGCGCTAGAGTTAGGATCTTTAGGTAAGGTTTATGGTTCTTAGTGTTAGGATTAGAATTAAGGTTACCTTTAGGGTTAGAATTAGTGTTAGGATTAGAGTTAGGTTTATGGTTAGAGTTAGGATTTTAAGGTTAGGGTTAGGGTTATGGTTGTGAGGGTTAGGGTTATGCTTAGGGTTAGGGTTGTTATGGTTAGGGATAGGATTGTAAAGTACAGTGTTAGGGTTACTGTTAGGTTTACAGTTAGGGTTAGGGTTTTTAGGTTTCATGTTAGGGTTAGGTTTATGATTAAGATTAGGCTACTAACAGGGTTGTTAGGGTTGTGTTAGGGTTACAGTTACTGTTAGGTTTATTAGGGTTAAGGATAGGGATAAGATTAAATTTGTTAGGGTTAGGGTTGTTAGGGTTAGCGTTAGGGTTAGGGATAGGGTTATGGTTGGGTTTAGGGTTGTAAGGGTTAGGGTTAGTGTTAGGTTTAGGGATGTGATTGTAAAGGTTAGATTTAGGGTTAGTGTTAGGGTTGATAGGGTTAGGGTTGTTAGGTTTAGTATTAGGGTTGGGTTTACTGTTAGGATTATGGTTTTCAGAGATACGGTTATGGACAAGGTTCTTAGAGTTAGAGTTATGATTAGGGTTATGGATGTTACAGTTTGGTTAGGGTTGTTAAGGTTAGGGTTAGGGTTAAAATTTTTAGGGTTACTGTTACAGTTCTTGGCTAGGGTTAGGGTTCGGATTCTTAGGGTTAGGGTTAAGATTCTTAGGTTAAGGGATGTTATGTATATTATTAGGATTAGGTTAACAATTAGGGTTAGGTTTAGGGTTGTTAGGGTTAGAGTTATGGTTACAGTTATGGTTAGGATAGTTAAGGTTATGGATAGGGTTATGATTTGGGTTGTTTGGGTTGTTAGAGTTAGGGTTGTTAGGGTTAGCATTATAGTTAGGGATAGGGTTGTAAGGGTTAGAGTTAGTGTTAGGGTTAGGTTTAGGGTTGTTAGCATTTGGGTTAGGGTTGTTAGGTATAGTGTTAGGGTTAGGGTCAGGTTTTCAGTTAGGGTTTGGTTTCTTTGGGTTAGGGTAGGGTTATGGTTGTTAGGGTTAGAGTTAGAGTTAGGGTTAAGGTAGGGGTTAGGATTGTAAGGGTTATAGTTAGCATTACAGTCATAGTTAGGTTTGTTAGGGACAGGGTTAGGATTAGGGTTGTTAGGGTTAGGGTTAGAATAGTTAGGTATAGTGTTAGGTTTAGGGTCAGGTTTATGGTTAGGGTTAGGTTTCTTTGAGTTAGGGTTAGGGTTATGGTTGTTAGGGTTGGCGTTTGGGTTAGTGTTAGGGTTAGGGTTATGATTACCATGAGGATTAGGGATTGTAGGACCAGGATTAGGTTTACCATTAAGGTTAGGGTTCTTAGGGTTAGAATTAGGGTCAGGGTTAGGGTTGTTAGAATTAGGATTAGAGTTAAGTTTAAGGTTGGGGTTAGGTTTGCTAGTGTTAGATTTGTTAGTGTTAGGGTTGTTAGGTATAGTGTTAGGGTTAGGGTTAGGTTTACAGATACGGTCAATGTTTTTATATTTTGGGTTATGGTTAGGGTTATATTAGGTAGGGGTAGGGTTACGGTTAGAGTTACAGTTATGGATAGGTTTATTAGTGTTATGGATAGGGTAAGGGATAGTGTTGTTAGGCTAGTTTAGGTTTAAGATTAGGGTTATGGTTAGGGTTAGCATTGTTAGGGTTAGGCTTAGGGTTGTTAGGTATAATGTTAGGGTTAAAGTTATGTTTATGGTTAGGGTTAATGTTCTTAGTCTTAGCTCTAGAGTTAGGATCTTTAGGTAAGGTTTATGGTTCTTAGTGTTAGGGTTAGAGTTAAGGTTACTTTTAGGGTTAGGTTTAGTGTTAGGATTAGTGTTAGGTTTACAGTTAGGGTTAGTGTTTTTAAGGTTAGAGTTAGGGTTATGGTTGTTAGGGTTAGGGTTGTTATGGTTAGAGATAGGATTGTAAAGTACAGTGTTAGGGTTACTGTTAGGTTTACAGTTAGGGTTAGGGTTTTTAGGTTTTGTGTTAGGATTAGGTTTATGTTCAAGGTTAGGCTACTAAGGGTTAGGGTTGTTAGGGTTGGGCTAGGGTTACAGTTATGGTTAGGTTTGTTATGGTTAGGGATAGGGTTAGTACTAAAGTTGTTAGGGTTAGGGTTGTTAGGGTTAGCATTAGCGTTAGGGATAGGGTTATGGTTGGGTTTAGGGTTGTAAGGGTTAGGGTTAGTATTAGAGTTAATGTTAGGTTTAGTGTTGTTAGGGTTGTTAGGTATAGTCTTAGGGTTAGGGTGAGGTTTATGGATAGGGTTAGGTTTCTTTGGGTTTGGGTTATAATTATGTTTATTAGGGATAGTGTTAGTGTTAGTGTTAAGGTTAGTATTTTTATGGTAAAGGTTATTGTTCTCAGGGTTAGAGATAGTGTTCCGGTTAGGTTTAGGGTTCCATTTAGAGTTAGGTTATTGTTAGGGTTATTGTTAGGTTTACAGTGAGGGTTAGGGTTGTTAGGGATAGGGTTTGTGTTAGTGTAGTTAAGGTTAGGGTCAGGGTTACGTTTAGGGTTATGGTTTTTAGGGTTGTTAAGTATAGTGTTTGGTTTAAGGTTAGGTTTACTGTTAGGGTTAGGGTTCTTAGGATTAGGGCTTGTTTTAGGGTTACAGTCTGGGTTAGGGTTGTTAGGATTAGTATTAGGGTTAGGTTTTTGCTTAGGGTTAGGTTTAGAGTTAAGGTTAGGGGTAGGCTTGTTAGGGTTAGGCTTAGGGTTGTTAGGTATAGAGTTAGAGTTAGGGTTAGATTTACAGTTATGGTCAGTGTTCTTAGGGTTAGGGTTAGGGTTTAGTGTTATAGATCTTAGGGTTATGGTTAGGGTAAGGGTTAAAAGTATGGTTAGGTTTGTTAGCTTTACAGATAGTGTTAGGGTTGTTAAGGTTAGTGTTAGAATTATGACTTTTAGGGTGAGTGTTATGGTTAGAATTAGGGTTCAAATTTTTATGGTTATGGTTAGGGTTCTTAGGGTTAAGGTTAGGAATAGGGTTCTGATTCTTAGGTTTAGGGTTAGGGTTCTTAGGGTTAGGGTTAGAGTTATCTATGTTAGGGTTAGGGTTACAGTTAGGGATAGGGTGAGGGTCAGAGTTACATTTAGGGTTAGGTTTAGTGTTATGGTGAGGGTTAGTTTTATGGTGAGGGTTAGTGATTTTAGGGTAAGGGTTTGGGTTAGGGTTAGGGTTATATTGTTATGGTTAGGGTTACAGTTAGGGTTAGGGTTGTTAGAGTTAGGGTTAATGTTGTTAAGTATAGTGTTGGGATTAGGTGTAGGCTTACTGTTAGGGTTAGGGTTCTTTGGGTTAGGCTTAGGGTCAGGGTTAGGGTTGTTAGGATTAGGGTTAGGTTTATGGTAGGGTTAGGTTTCCTAGGGGTAGAGATAGTGTTAGTGTTAGGGTTGGGGTTAGGTTTAGAATGTTAGGAATAGGGTTAGGCTTAGGGTTATGGTTAGTATTAGGTTTGTTAGGGATCAGTATGTTAGGTATAGTGTTAGGGTTAGGGTTAGATTTACAGTTATGGTCAGTGTTTTTAGGGCTAGGGTTCGAATTGTAGTTGTTAGGGTTAGGGTTACAGTTATGGTTAGGTTTGTTAGTGTTACAGATAGTGTTAGGGTAAGGGTTGTTAGGGTAAGGGTTTTTAGTGTTAGTGTTATGGTTAGGGTTAGAGTTACTTTAAAATTTTTAGGGTTAGGGTTGGAGTACTTAGGGTTACGGTTCTCAGAGTTAGGGTTAGGATTAGCATTGTTAGGGTTATGGTTAGGGTTACAGTTATGTTTAGGGTTGTTAGGGTTAGAGTTAGGATTAGGTTTGTTAGGTTTAGTGTTATAGTTAGGATTAGGTTTACAGTTAGGGTTAGGGTTGTTAGGGTTAGAGATAGGGATAGGGTTATAAGTGTAAGTGTTAGGGTTAGGGTTGTTAGGGTTAGCGTTAGTGTTAGGATTAGGTTAAAATTTTTAGGGTTAGTGTTGTGGTTCTTTGAGTTATGGTTAGGGTTAGGATTAGGCTTAAATTTCAAATTCTTAGGGTTTGGGTTAGGGTTCTTAGGGTTAGGGTTGTTAGGTATATTGTTAGGTTTAGGATTAGGTTTGCAATTAGGGTTAGGGTAAGGGTTAGAGTTATTAGCATTAGATTAGAGTTAGGGTTACTGTTATGGTTAGGGTTAGGGTTAGGTTTGTAAGGGTTAGGATTAGTGTCAGAGTTAGGGTTAGAGTTGTAAGGATTAGTGTTAGTTCTAGGGTTAGGCTCAGATTTAGGGTTGTTAGGTTCAGGGTAAGGGTTGCTAGGTATAGTGTTAGGGTTAGGGTGAGGTTTATGGTTAGGGTTTGGGTTAGGGTTAGGGTTAGGGTTGTTAGGGTTAGTGTTAGGGTTGTTAGGTATAGTGTTAAGAATAAAGTTAGATTGATGGATAGGGTTAGTGTTCTTAGTGTTAGGGTTAGGGTTAGTGTTATTATTTTAGGTAAGTGTTATGGTTCTTAGTTGTAGGGTTAGGGTTAGCGTTAGGGTTAGGATTACATTTAGGGTTAGGTTTAGTGTTAGGGTTAGTGTTAGGTTTACAGTTAGGGTTAGGGTTTTTAGGGTTAGGGTTAGATTTGTTTGGGTTATGGTTACAGATAGGGATGTTAGGGTTAGGGTTAGGAATGTTAGGTTTAGTGTGAGGTTTAGGATTAGATTCATGGTTAAGTTTAGGGTTGTTAGGGTTAAGGTTTGGACTGGTAAGTACAGTGTTAGGGTTACTGTTAGGTTTACTGTTAAGGTTAGGGTTTGTTTAGGGATTTGGATAGGGTTAGGGTTTGGGTTGTTAGGGTCAGGGTTGTTTGGGTTAGGGTTAGGATTATGGTTAGGGTTAGGGTACTGTTAGGTTTAGGGTTGTTAGGGTTAGGTTTAGGGTTGTTAGGTATAGTGTTAAGGTTAGGTTGAGGTTTACGGTTAGGGCTAGGTTTACAGATATGGTTAGGTTTGCTAGGGTTAGAGATAGGGTTAGGATTAGGGTTGTAAGGTTAGGGTAAGGGTTTTTAGGGTTAGCATTAGGGTTAGGGATACACTTAGAGTTAGCTTTAGTGTTGTAAGACTTAGGGTTAGTGTAAGTTTTATTGTTTTTAGAGTTAGAGTTGTTAGGTATAGTGTTAAGTTTAGCGTGAGGTTTATGGTTAGGGTTAGGTTTCTTTGGGTTAGGGTTAGAGTAATGGTTAATGTTGTTAGGGTTAGCATAAGGGTTAGTGTTAGGGCTAGGATTTTGGGGGAAAATGTTATGGTTCTAAGAGTTAGAGATAGGGTTAGGGTTATATTTAAGGTTAGGTTTAGTGTTATGGTGAGGGTTAGGTTTACTTGAGGATTTGGGATTTTAGGGTTAGCGTTAGGATTAGGGTTAGTGTTGTTAGGGTTATGGTTAGGGTGGTTAGGGTTATGGTTAAGGTTGTTAAGTATAATGTTGGGTTAGAGTTAGTTTACCATTAGGGTTCTTAGGGTTAGGGTCAGAGTTAGGTTTATTAGTATTAGGATTAGAGTTAGGTTTATGGTTATGGTTAGGTTTGCTAGGGGTAGAGATAGTGTTAGGGTTAGGGTTGGAGTTAGGTTTAGATATGTTAGGGTTAGGGTTAGATTTAGACTTAGGGTTATGGTTAGTGTTAGGTTTGTTAGGGATAGGTTTGTTAGGTATAGTGTTAGGGTTAGTGTTATATTTGCAGTTATGGTCAGTGTTCTTAGGGTTACAGTTAGGGTTACAGTTGTTAGGGCTAGGATTAGGGTGACAGTTATAATTAGGTTTCTTAGCGTTATGGATAAGGTTAGAGTTAGGGTTGCTGGGGTTAGGGTTTTTAGTGTTAGCGTTATGGTTAGTGTTAGGTTGAAATTTTTTGAGTTAGGTTTAGGGTTCTTATGGTTAGGGTTAGTGTTGTTAGGGTTATGGTTATGTTTATGGTTGTTAAGATTTGGGTTAGTATTAGGTTTGTTAGGTTTAGTGTTATAGTTAGGATTGTTTATGGTGAGGGTTAGGGTTGTTAGGGTTAGAGATATGGTTAGAGTTAGGATTGTTAAGGATAGAGTTAGGGTTACAGTTGTTAGGGTTAGCATTGTTAGAGTTAGGGTTAGAGATAAAATTTTTAGGGTTAGTGCTATTGTTCATTGAGTTATGGTTAGTGTTATGGTTAGGGTTCGCATTATTAAGGTTAGGGTTAGGATTACGGTTCTTATAGTTAGGGTTGTTAAGTTTAGTGTTAGGGTTAGGATTAGATTTACTATTAGGGTTACGGTTAGGTTTATGTTTGGGGTTGTGATGGTTAAGGTTAGTGTTAGGGTTAGGTTTACAGTTAGGGTTAGGATTCTTAGGGTTATGGTTAGTGTTATGGTTGTTAGGATTAGGATTATGGTTATGGTTAGGTTTTAGGGTTGGGGATAGGGTTAGATTTAAGGTTGTTAGGGTTAGTGTTAGGGTTGTTATGGTTAGGGTTAGGGATAATTTTACAGTTGTAAGGGTTAGGGTTATTGTTTGGGTGAAGGTTAGGTTTTGAGTTGTTAAAGTTAGGGTTAGGGTTATTAGGTATCATGTTATGGTTATGGTTAGGATTATGGTTAGGGTTCTTCGGGTTAGGGTTATGGTTAAGGTTGTTATGGTTAGCATTTGTGTTAGGGTTAGGATTTTTAGGGTAAGGGTTATAGTTATTAGGGTTAGGGCTAGGGTTATGTTTAGGGTTAAGTTTAGTGTTAGGGTTTGGGTTAGGTTTACGGTTAGGGTTAGTGTTAGGGTTAGGGTTAGGGTTCTTAGGGTTAGGGTTAGGGTTGAGATTCTTAGAGTTAGGGTTAGGGTTAGTGTTGTTAGGGTTAGGGTTAGGGTTGTTAGGTACAGTGTTAGGTATAAAGTTAGATTTATGGTAAGGCTTTTTAGTGTTAGGGTTATGGTTAGGGTTACAGTTATGGTTAGGTTTGTAGTGTTAGGGACAGAGTTAGTGTTAGTGTTGTAAGAGTTAGTGTTAGGGCTAGGGATAGGGTTGGTAGGTATAGTGTTAGGGTTAGGTTAATGGTTAGGGTTAGTGTTCTTCAGGTTAATGTTTTTGGGTTAGTGTTAGGGTTAAGTTTAGGGTTAGGGTTTTTAGGTAAGGTTTATGGTTGTAGTGTTAGGGTTAGGTTTAGGGTTAAGATTACATTTAGGTTTAGGTTTAATGTTATGGTTAGGTTTAAGGTTAGGGTTTTTAGAGTTAGTGTTAGGGTTAGGTTTACAGTGAGGGTTAGGGTTTTCAGGGTTAGGGTTGTTAGGGTTATGATTACAGTTAGAGTTGTTAGGGTTAGTGCTAGTGTTGTTAGTGTTAGCTTTAGGGTTAAGATTACGGTTAAAATTTTTAGGGTTATTGTTATGGTTCTTTGAGTTATGGTTATGTTTAGGAAAAGTGTTAGGGTTCAGATTCTTAGGGTCATGGTTAGGGTTCTTAGGGTTATGGCTGTTAGTTTTAGTCCTAGAGTTAGGATTGGGTTTGCGATTAGAGTTAGTGTTAGCATTAGGTTTAGGTTTAGGGTTGTAAGTGTTAGGGTTAATATTAGGGTTTGTAGAGTTAGCATTATGTTTAGGGTTAGGGTTAGGGTTTAAATTTTAAGGGTTAGGGTTATGGTACTTAGAGTTAAGGTTAGGGTTAGATTTCTGATTTTAGGATTAAGCTTAGGGTTCTTAGGGTTTGGGTTGTTAGTGTTAGGGTTAGAGTTAGGGTTACAGTTATGGTTAGGTTTGTTAGGTTTAGGGATAGGGTTAGGATTAGGGTTGTTAGGGTTAGGGTTGTAAGGGTTAGAGTTAGTGTTAGGGTGAGGGTTAGGTTTAACATTGTTAGGTTTAGGGTTGTTAAATATGGTGTTAGGGTTAGGGTGAGGTTTATGGTTATGGTTAGGTTTCTTTGGGATAAGGTTAGGATTAGGATTACTATGGTTAGGGTTAGGGTTAATGTTAGGGTTAGTCTTTTTATGGTAAAGGATATGGTTCTTAGGGTTAGGGATAGGGTTAGGGTTTCATTTAGGGTTAGGTTTAGTGTTAGGGTTAGGTTTCTGTGAGGGTTAGGGTTTTTTGGGTTAGGGTTAGTGATAGGTTTACTCTTAGGGTTAGGGTCTTAAGGGTTAAGTTTAGGGTTAGGGTCAGGGTTAGGGTTGTTAGGATTAGGATCAGGGATAGGTTTATGGTTAGGGTTAGGTTTGCTAGGGGTAGATATAGTGTTAGGGTTAGGATTATTAGGGTTAGGGTTGGTAGGGTTAGGGTTTGTGTATGATTTAGGGTTGGGTTGTGGTTAGGGTTAGGTTTGTTAGCATTAGGGTTGTTAGGTATAGTGTTAGGGCTAGGGATAGATTTATGGTTACGTTCAGTATTCTCAGGTTTAGGTTTAGGGTTATAGTAGTTAGGGTTAGGGTTACAGTTTTGATTAGGTTTGTTAGAGTTATGGAGAGTGTTAGGGTTAGGGATATTAGGAGTAGGATTAGGTTTAGGATTAGGGTTATGGTTATGGTTAGTATTGTTAGAGCTAGGCTTAGGGTTGTTAGGTATAGTGTTAGGGATAAAGTTAGGTTTATGGTTAGGGTTAGTGTTCTTAGTGTTAGCATTAGGGTTAGAGTTAGGGTTGGTATTTTTAGATTCGGTTAATGGTTATTAGTTATTACAGTTATTGTTAGGTTTGTTAGAGTTATGGATAGGGATAGGGTTAGGGATGTTAGGGTTTGGGTTTGGTTTAGGGTAGGGTTAGGGTTTTGGTTAGGGTTTTTAGGGTTAGGCTTAGGGCTAGGGTTGTTAGGGTTAGGGTTATGTCTAGTGTTAGGAGTGTTAGGGATATGGTTATGGTTGTTAAGTACAGTGTTAGCATTATTGTTCGGTTTACAGTTATGTTTAGGGTTGTTAGGTTTCATATTAGGAATAGGTTTACAATTAAGGTTAGGGTTCTAAGGGTTAGAGTTAGGGTTGTTAGGGTTAGGGTTGGGTTAGGGTTACAGTCAGTTACAATGTTGTTAGCATAAGGATTAGGGTTAGGTTCATGGTTATGTTAGGGTTAAGTTTACTGTTAGGGTTAGGTTTGTTAGGGTTAGTGTTAGGTATAGTGTTAGGGTTAGAGTTAGATTTACAGTTACAGTCATTGTTCTTAGGGTTAGGTTAGGGTTATGATTATAGTAGTTAAGGTTAGGGTTACAGGTATGGTTAGGTTTGTTAGCATTACAGATAGGGTTAGGGTTAGGGTTTTTAGAGTTAGCATTATGGTTATGGTTAGGGTTAATATTTTTAGTGTTAGGGTTCTTAGGGTAAGTGTTAGGGTTAGGGTTCTGATTCCTAGGATTAGGGTTAGGGTTCTTATGTTTAGGGTTATGATTAGCGTTGTTAGCGTTACAGTTGTTTTTATGGTTGTTAGGGTTTGGGTTAGTGTTTGGTTAGGTTTAGGGTTGTTTTGGTTAGGGTTAGGGTTAAAATTTTCAGGGTTAGTTTTATGGTTCTTTGAGCTATGTTTAGGGTTAGGCTTAGGCTTAGGGTTCAGATTCTTAGGGTTAGGGTTAGGGTTCTTAGGTTTAGGGTTGTTATGTTTATTGTTTAGGGTTAGATTAGGTTTACAATTAGGGCTAGGGTTCTTAGGGATAGGGTTAGGGTTGTTAGTGTTAGGGTTAGAGTTAGGGTTACAGTTATGGTTAGGTTTGTTAGGGATAGCCTTAGGATTAGTGTTATTAAATTAGGTTTGTTAGGGTTAGTGTTAGGGTTAGGGTTAGTGTTAGGTTATTGTTGTAAGGGTTAGGGTTAGTGTTAGGGTTACATTTAGGATTAATTTTAGTGGTAGGGTTAGTGGTAGGTTTATGGTGAGGGTTAGAGTTTTTAGTGTTAGGGTTAGGGTTAGTGTTGTTATGGTTACAGTTACAGTTAGGGTTAGGGTTGTTACGGTTAGGGTTAAAGTTGTTAAATATAGTGTTGGGATTAGTGTTATGTTTACCATTAGTGTTCTTAGGGTTAGGGTTAGGGTCAGGGTTATGGTTGTTAGGATTAGGATTAGGTTTATCATTAGGGTTGAGTTTGGTAGGGGTAGAGATTGGATTAGGTTAGGGATTTTAAGGTTAGTGTTATGGTTAGGGTTATGGTTAGCATTAAAATTTTTAGGGTTAGGGTTCTTAGGGTTAGGGTTCTGATTCTCAGGATTAGGTTTAGGGTTCATAGGGTTAGGGTTAGCTTTGTTAGGGTTAGGGTTATGGTTATGTTTAGGGTTTTTGGATTAGTATTAGTTTTGTTAGGTTTAGTGTTGTGGTTATGATTAGGTTTACAGTTAGGGTTCGGGTTGTTAGTGTTAGAGTTGTTAAGGTTAGGGTTAGAGTTACAGTTGTTAGGGTTAGCATTAGGTTTAGGGTTAGGCATAAAATTTTTAGGCTTAGTGTTATGGTTCTTTGAGTTTTGGTTAGTGTTAGGGTTAGGGTTTGGATTCTTAGTGTTAGGATTAGGGTTCTTAGGGAAAGGGTTGTTAGGTTTAGTGTTAGGGTTAGGATTAGGTTTACTAATAGGGTTAGGTTTATGATTATGTTTAGTGTGTAAAGGTTAGGGTTAGTGTTTGGGTTACAGTGAGGTTTAGAGTTGTTAGGGTTAGGGTTGTTAGGTATAGTGTTAGTGATAGGGTTAGGTTTACGGTTAGGGTTAGGGTACTTAGGATTAGGATTAGTGTTAGGGTTGTTAGGGTTAAGGTTAGAGTTACAGTTATGGTTAGGTTTTAGGGTTGTGGATAGGGTTATGTTTAGGGTTGTTAGGGTTAGTTTTAGGGTTGTTAAGGTTAGCATTAGGGTTAGTGTTAGTTTTAAGGTTGTAAGGGTTAGTGTTAGTGTTAGGGTGAGGGTTAGGTTTTTGGTTGTCAGGGTTAGCGTTATTAGATATTGTGTTATGGTTATGTTTAAGTTTATGGTTAAGGTTATGGTTCTTCGGGTTAGGGTTATGGTCAGGGTTACATTTAGGGTTAGGTTAGGATTAGGGTTTTAGGCTTAGTGTTAGTGTTAGTGTTAATGATGTTAGGGTTAGTTATAGGGGTATGGTTAAAATTTTTAAGGTTAGTGTTAGAGTTCTTGGGGTTAGGGTTAGGGTTCAAATTTTTAGGGTTATAGTTAGGGTTACTGTTGTTAGGGTTAGGTTTAAGATTAGGGTTATGGTTACGGTTAGTGTTGTTAGGGTTAGGGTTATTAGGTATAGTGTTAGGGTTAAAGTTAGGTTTACATTTAGGGTTCTTAGTGTCAGTGTTAAGGTTAGAGGTGTTAGAGGTAGGGTTTTAGGGTTACAGTTATGGTTAGGTTTGTAAGTGTTAAGGATAGGGTTAGGGTTAGTGTTGTAAGGGTTAGTGTTAGGGTTAGGGATAGGGTTGTTAGGTATTGTGTTAGGGTTAGGTTTACAGTGAGGGTCAGGGTTTTTAGGGTTAGGGTTAGTGATGTTAGAGTTTGAGTTAGGGTTACAGTTAGGGTTATGGTTGTTAGGCTTAGGTTTAAGGTTGTTAAGTATAGTGATAGGGTTAGGTTTATTGTTAAAGTTAAGGTTCTGAGGGTTAGGGTTAGGGTCAGGGTTAGGGTTGTGAGGTTTAGGATTAGTGTTAGGTTTATAGTTAATGTAAGGTTTGCAAAGTTTAGAGATAGTGTTAGGTTTTGGGTTATAGGTGTTAGAGTTGGCGTTAGGGTTAGGGATAGGATTGGGGTTAGGTTTAGGGTTGTAGGAGTTAGGGTTAGTGTTATGGTTAGGTTTTTGCGTTATTAGGTATAGTGTTATGGTTTGGGTGAGGTTTACTGTTAGTGTTAGGTTTCTTTGTGTTAGGGATAGGGTTTGGGTTGTTAGGATTAGGGTTAGGTTTATGATTAGGATTGGGTTTGGTTGGAGTAGAGATAGTGGTAGGGTTAGCGTTTTTAGTGCTAGTGTTATGGTTATGGTTATGCTTAGTGTTAAAATTTTTAGGGTTAGGTTTAGGGTTCTTAGGGTTTTGGTTAGGGTCAGGGTTAGGGTTGTTAGGATTAGGATTAGGGTTAGATTTATGATTAGAGTTTGGGTTTAGTAAGAGTAGAGATAGTGTTAGGATTAGGGTTTTTAGGGTTAGCATTATAGTTAGGGTTATGTTTAGCATTAAAATTTTTAGGGTTAGGGTTCTTAGGGTTAGGGACTGATTCTTAGGATAAGGTTTAGGGTTCATAGGGTTAGGGTTAGGATTAGCTTTGTTAGGGTTAGTGCTAGGGTTAGGATTTTTAGAATAAAGATTATGGTTCTTGGGGTTAGGGATAGGGTTAGGCTTAGGGTTAGGGCTACATTTAGGGTTAGGTTTACTGTTAGGGTTAGGTTTAGAGTGAGTGTCGGGGTTTTCAGTGTAAGGGTTAAGGTTAGTGTTGCTATGGTTAGAGTTAGTGTTACAGTTAAGGTTAGGGTTGTTAGGCTTAGGGTTAGGATTGTTAAATATAGTGTTAGGGTTAGGTTTACCATTAAAGTTAAGGTTCATAGGGTTAGGGTTAGGGTCAGCGTTAGGGTTGTGAGGATTAGTATTAGGGTTAGGTTTAGGGTTAGGTTTGCAAAGTGTAGAGATAGTGTTAGGGTTAGGGTTAGGGTTGTTAGGGTTGGGGTTAGGATTGTTAAGCATAGTGTTAGAGTTAGGTTTACCATTAAAGTTAAGGGTCTTAGGGTTATGTTTGGGTCAGGGTTAGGGTTGTTAGGATTAGGATTAGGGTTAGGTTTATGGTTAAAGTTAGGCTGCAAAGTGTAGAGATAGTGTTAGGATTAGGGTTAGGGTTTTAGGGTTAGTGTTAGGGTTAAGGTTAAAATTTTTAGGGTTAGGGCTAGGATTAGGGTTTGGATTCTTAGGGTTAGGGTTAAGGTTGTTAGGATTATGTCAAGGATTAGTGTTATGGTTAGGGTTAGCTTTGTTAGGGTTAGGGTTGTTAGGTATAGTGTTAGGGATAACATTAGGTTTATGGATAGCGTTAGGGTTCTTAGTGTTAATGTTAGGGTTAGGTTTAGGGTTGTTAGGGTTAGTGTTGTTAGGGTTAGGGTTGTTATGTATAGTGTTAGGGATAACATTAGGTTTATGGATAAGGTTAGGGTTCTTAGTGTTAATGTTAGGTTTAGGTTTAGGGTTGTTAGGGTTAAGGATACAGTTATGGTTAGGTTTGTTAGTGTTAGGGATATTGTTAGTGCTATAAGAGTTAGGATTACTGTTAGTGTTATGTATAGGGTTGTTATGTATAGTGTTAGGGGTTGGGTTAGGTTTTCGGTTAGGGTTAGGTTTCTTCAGGTTAGGGTTAGCGCTAGGGTTAGAGTTGTAAGGATTAGTGATATGGTTAGGGTTAGGGTTTGGATTTTAAGCAAGGTTTATGGTTCTTAGAGTTAGGGTTAGGGTTTGGGCTAGGTTTAGTGTTAGATTTAGTGTTAGGGATGTTAGGGTTAGGTTTAGGGTTTGGAATAAGGTCAGGGTTAGGGTTATTTGGATTAGGATTAGGGTTAGGTTTATGGTTAGTGTTAGGTTTGCAAGGGGTAGAGATAATGTTAGGGTAAGGGTTATAGTTAGGTTTATGGTTTTTAGGGTTAGGGTTAAAACTTTAGCATTAGTGTTAGGGTTCTTAACATTAGGGTTAGGGTTTGGGCTAGGGTTCCAATTCTTAGGGTTAGGGTTAAGATTGTTAGTATTAGTATTAAGTCTAGGATTAGGGTTATAGTTAGGGCTAGTGTTGTTAGGATTAGGGCTAGAGTTGTTAGGTATAGTGTTAGGGATAACATAAGGTTTATGGTTAGGGTTAGGGTTGTTAGGTTTATTATGAGGGTTAAGATTAGGTTCACGGTTAGGTTTAGTGTTCTTAGGGTTAGCGTTAGTGTTGTTAAGTACAGTGTTAGGGTTATTGTTAAGTTTACTGTTAGTGCTAGGAGTGAGGTTAGTTTAGGGTTAGGGATAGGATTAGGCTTGTTAGGGTTAGGGTTAGGGTTGATAGGTTTATTGCTAGGGTTAAGATTAGGTTCACAGTTAAGTTTAGGGTTGTAAGGGTTAAAAGTTAGTGTTGTTAAGTACAGTGTTTGGTTTAGTGTTAGTTTACTGTTAGGATTAGGGGTAGGGTTAGTTTAGGGTTAGGGATAGGGTTAGGGTTAGGGTTAGGTTCACGGTTAGGTTTAGGGTTGTTAGGGTTAGCATTAGTGTTGTTAAGTACAGTGTTTGGTTTAGTGTTAGGTTTACTGTTAGGGTTAGGGGTAGGGTTAGTTTAGGGTTAGGGATAGGGTTAGGCTTGTTAGGGTTAGGGTTGATAGGTTTATTTTTATGATTAGGTTCACAGTTAGGTTTAGGGTTGTTAGGGTTAAACGTTAGTGTTGTTAAGTACAGTGTTTGGTTTAGTGTTAGGTTTACTGTTAGGGTTAGGGGTAGGGTTATTTTAGGGTTAGGGATAGGGTTAGGATTAGGCTTGTTAGGGTTAGGGTTAGAATTAATAGGTTTAGTGTTAGGGTTAGGATTAGGTTTACGATTAGTGTTAGGTTTCTTTGGGTTAGAGTTGTTTTGTTTAGGGTTAGGGTTACAGATATGGTTAGGTTAGTTAGGAATTGGGTTAAAATTAGGTTTGTGGGGTTAGGGTTAGGGTTAGGGAAAGGGTTTTGTTTAGGTTTGTAAGGTTTAGAGTTAATGTTAGGGTTAGTGTTAGGTTTAGGGTTGTTAGGGTTTAGGATTATGGTTGTTAGGTATAGTGTTAGGGTTTGGGTGAGGTTTACAGTTAATGTTTCATTTTTTTGGTTAGGATTAGGGTTATGGTTTGGTTGTAAGGGCTAGCATGAGGATTAGTATTGGGTTAGGATTTTTGGGTAAAAGTTATGGTTCTTCATTTTAGGGTTAGGTTTAGGGTTAGGGTTACATTTAGGGTTAGTTTTAGTGTTAGGTTTGCAGTTAGGTTTACAGTGAGGTTTGGCGTTTTTAGGGTAAGGGCTAGTGTTGTAAGGGTTACAGTTACGGTTAGGGTTAGGCTTGTTAGGGTTATGATTAAGCTTGTTAAGTATAGCATTGGGGTTAGGGTTAGGTTTACCATTAGGGTTAGGATTCTTGAGGTTAGGGTTATGGTTAGGGTCAGGGTTAGGGTTGTTAGGATTAGTATTAGTGTTATGTTTTTGGTTAGTGTTAGGTTTGCTGGGTGTAGAGATAGTGTTAGGGGTAGGGTTGTTATGGTTATGGTTGGGTTTATGCTCAGGTTTTTAGGGTTAGGTTAGGGTTAGGGTTTTTAGGGTTAGCATTAGAGTTAGTGTTAAAATTTTTAGAGTTAGTGATATGGTTCTTTGCATTATGGTTAGGGTTAGGGTTAGGTTAGGATTTGGGTTGTTAGGGTTATTGTTGTTCAGGTTAGTCTTAAGCTTAGGGATAGGGTTAGGGTTAGTTTTAGCGTTGTAAGGGTTAGAGTTAGTGTTAGGGTTAGGTTTACCATTGTTAGGGTTAGGGTTAGCATTGTTAGGTATAGTGTTAGGATTAGGGTGAGGTTTATGGTTAGGGTTAGGTTTCTTTGGGTTAGGGTTAGGGTTGTTAGGGTAAGAGTTAGGGTTATTTTTAGGGTTAGGATTTTTAGGGTAAAGGATATGATTCTTAGAGTTAGGGATAGGGTTAGGGTTAGTATTATATTTAGGATTAGGCTTAGTGTTAGGGTTAGGTTTACCATTAGGGTTAGGGTTCTTAGGGTTAGGGTTAGGGTTAGGTTTATGTTTAGGGTTAGGTTTGCTAGGGGTAGAAATAGTGTTACGGTTAGCATTATTAGGGTTAGGGTTAGGGTTGTTAGGGTTAGGGTTAGATTTAGGGTTAGGGTTTTGTTAGGGTTAGTGTTGTTAGGGTTACGGTTGTTAGGTGTAGTGTAGGGTTAGGGTTAGATTTACGGTTATGATCAGTGAATTAGGGGTAGGGTTAGGTTTAGGATTACAGTTATTGTTAGGTTTGTTAGGGTTACAGTTTGGGGTAGGATTAGGGATGTTAGGGTTAGGTTTATGGTTATGGTTATGGTTAGTATTGCTAAAGTTAGGGTTGTTAGGTATAGTGTTATGGATAAAGTTAGGATTACGGTTAGGGTTCGTGTTCTTAGTGTTAACCTTAGGGTTATGGTTAGAGATTTAGTTAAGTTTTATCATATTTTGTGTTCGGGTTAGGGTTGGGCTTACATTTAGAGTTAGGTTTAGTTTTGGGGTAGTGTTAACTTTACTCTTAGGGTTAGGGTAGTTAGGGATTGGATTAGGGTTACAGTTAGGGATAGGATTGTTAGGGTTAGGGTTGTCAAGTACAGGGTTAGGATTAGTGTTAGGTTTATGGTTAGGGTTATGGTTTTTAGGTATCATGTTAGGATTATGTTTATGATTAAGGTCAGGTTTCTTAGTGTTAGTGTTAGGGTTAGGGTTAAAGTTATGGTTAGGTTTATTAGGGTTAGGGATAGGGTTAGGATTAAAGTTGTAAGGGTTAAAGTTAGGGTTAGGGATAGGGTTAGGGTTAGGGTTACATTTAGGGTTAGGTTTTGTGTTAGGATTAGGTTTACAGTGAGGGTTAGGGTTTTTAGGGTTAGGGTTAGGGTTAGTGTTGTTAGTGTTAGATTTAGGGTTACAGTTATAGTTAGGTTTGTTAGGGTTAATGTTAGGGTTGTTAAGTATTTTGTTAGGGTTAGGTTTACCATTAGGGTTAGTATTCTTAGGGTTAGGGCTTGAGTTAGGTTTATGGTCACGGTTAGGTTTGCTAGGATTAGGATTAGGGTTAGGTTTATGATAAGTGTTAGGTTAGGGTTAGGTTTATGGTTAGGGTTATGGCTAGGGTAAGGTTTGTTAGGGTTAGGGTTCTTAGGTATAGTGTTAGAGTTAGGGTTAGATTTATGGTTACGGTCAATGTTCTTAGGGTTAGGGTTAATATTATAGTTGTTTGGATTAGGTTTAGGATTACAGTTATGGTTAGGTTTGTTAGGTTTAGGGATAGGGTTAGGGTTAGGGTTAGGATTATAGTTGTTATGGTTAGGGTTACAGTTATGGTTAGGTTTGTTTTGTTTAGGGATAGGGTTAGGATTAGGGTTGTTAGAGTTAGGGTTGTAAGGGTTGGAGCAGTGTTATGGAGAGCATTAGGTTTAGTGTTGTTAGGATTAGTGTTTGGGTTGTTAGGCATAGTGTTAGGGTTAGTGTGAGGTATACGGTTAGGGTTAGGTTTTTTGTATAGGGTTATGGTTAGGTTTGTTAGTGTTATGGTTAGTGTTAGGGTTAAAATTTTTAGGGTAAACCTGGACTGACCCTTCAAACCCCAGTCCATCTATAGGAACACCTGACTAACTCTTGAGGGAGGGGGGACAAAACTGGATTTGGCTGGGAGTGAAGACTGATCCAAGCATTATTGGGCCAGTGTGACCATAGGACTGTCTGCTCCCTGCTAAGGGAGGGGATGGGGAGTTGCAGAGAAGAAAAATGATCAGATGTGGTGGGAGAGGGAAGAGACCTTCAATAAGGATATACAGGGATGGAAAAAAAGATCAGAGGAAAAGCTGAACACAAAGAAAATAAATGTGTAGTAATCTTATTTGCATTTCCGCCCTTGATAAGCCATGCTTATGATTATTATCCTATGTATAGTTATTGTTAACTCTTCGGCATTTTTAAATTCTTTTTACTGTTTTTTTGATAAATACAAAATAAAGAAGGAAAAAAAGAAATAAAATTTTTAGGGTAAAGATATGGTTCTTAGGGTTATAGATTGGGTTAGGGTTTAGGTCAGGGTTACATTTATGATTAGGTTTAGTGTTAGTGTTAGGGTTAGGTTTACGGTGAAAGTTAGGGTTTTTAGAGTTAGGTTTACCATTAGTGTTAGGGGTCTTATGGTTAGGGTCAGGGTTAGGGTTGTTAGGATTAAGATTAGGTTTAGGTTTATTGTTAGGATTAGGCTTGCTAGGGGTAGATACAGTGTTAGGGTTAGGGTTATTAGCATTAGGGTTAGTGTTGTTAGGGTTAGATTTAGAGTTAGAATTGTGGTTAGGGTTAGGTTTGTCAGGGTTAGTGTTGTTAGATATAGTGTTAGGGTTAGATTTACAATTATGGTCAGTGTTCTAAGTTTTAGGGTTAGGGTTAGGGTTATAGTAGTTAGGGGTAGGGTTTAGGTTAGGGTTACAGTTATGGTTAGGTTTGTTAGCATTATGGATAGGGTTAGGGTTAGGCATGTTAGGGGTAGGGTAAGGTTTAGGATTAGTGTTATGGTTAGGGTTAGTATTGTTATGGTTAGAGTTAGGGTTGTTAGGTATAGTGTTAGGGATAAAATTATGTTTACGGTTAGGGTTAGTGTTCCTAGTGTTAACATTAGGGTTAGGCTTAGGGTTAGGATTTTAGGTAAGGTTTATGTTTCTTAGTGTTAGGATTAGGGTTACATTTAGGGTTAGGTTTAGTGTTAGGGTTAGTTTTAGGTTTAGGGTTAGGGTTAAGGTTTTTAGGGTTAGGTTTAGGTTCTGGTTTTTAGGGTTAGGGTGAGGGGTACAGTTAGGGTTAGTGTTGTTTGGGTTATGGTTGTTAAGGTTAGTGTTAGGTTTATGGTTAGGGTTAGGGTTGTTAGGTTTCATGTTAAGATTAAGTTTACGATTAAGGTTAGGGTTCTAATGGTTAGGGTTAAGGTTTTTATGGTTAGAGTTACAGTTAGGATTAGGTTTGTTAGGGTTAGGGAGAGTGTTAGGATTAAAATTGTTAGGGTTAGGGTTGTTAAGGTTAGGGTTAGGGATAGGGTTATGGTCAGGGTTGTTAGTGTTACAGTTAGTTTTTGGGTTAGTATCCCTAGGGTAAAGGATATGGTTCTTAGGGTTAGACATAGAGTTTGAGTTACATTTAGGATTAGGTTTAGTATTAGGGTTAGGGTTTGTGTTGTTTGGGTTAGGGTTATGGTTACAGGTTGGGTTATTGTTAGTGTTGTTATGATTAGGGTTAAGGTTAGGGTTAGGTTTACTGCTAGGGTTAATGTTATTAGAGTTAGGGTTAGTGTCAGTGTTAGGGTTGTTTGGATTAGGGTTAGGGTTAGGTTTATGGTTTGAGTTAGGGTTGCTAGGGGTAGAGATATTGTTAGGGTTAGGGTTGTTAGGGTTAGGGTTAAGGTTGTTAGGGTTAGTGTTAGGATTATGCTTAGGGTTATGGTTAGTTTTAGGTTTGTTAGGGTTAGGGTTGTTAGGCAAAGTGTTAGGTTTAGGGTTAGATTTACACTTACAGTCAGTGTTCTAAGGTTTAGGATTAGGGTTTGGGATATAGTAGTTATGGGTAGGGTATGGGTTGGGGTTACTGTTATGGTCAAATTTGTTAGCATTATCAATAGAGTTAGGGATGGTGGTGTTAGGGTTAGGTGTAGGATTAGGGTTATGGTTACGGTTAGTATTTTTAGAGTTAGGGTTAAGGTTGTTAGGTATACTGTTAGGGATAAAGTTAGGTTTAAGGTTAGGGTTAGCGTTCTTAGTGTTAGCATTTTGGTTAGGGTTATGGTTAGGATTTTTAGGTAAGTTTTATGGTTCTTATTGTTAGGGTTATGGTTAATTTTACGGTTAGGTTTAGTGTTAAGTTTAGTGTTATGATTACAGTGAGGGTTATGGTTTTTAGGTTAGGGTTAGGTTTGTTAGGGTTAGGATTGTTATGTTTAGTGTGAGGGTTAGGATTAGTTTCACAGTTAGGATTATGGTTGTTAGAGTTAGGTTTAGGCTTGGAGTAAAGGATTGGGTTGTTAGTGTTAGGTTTAGGGTTAGGGTTAGGGATGTTAGGGTTAGGGATACAGTTATGGTTAGGTTTGTTAGGGTTAGGGAAAGGGTTAGAATTTGGGTTGTTAGGGTTAAAGTTGAGGGTTGTAAGAGTAAGTGTTATGGTTAGTGTTAATGTTAGGATTTTTAGATAAAGGTTATGGTTCTTAGGGTTAGGGTTAGGTTTACAGTGAGGGTGAGGGTTTTTAGGGTTAGGATTAGGGTTAGTGTTGTTAGGGTTAGAGTTAGGGTTACAGTTAGGATTAGGGTTGTTAGGTATAGTGTTAGGGATATTGTTAGGTTTATAAGTAGGGTTAGGGTTCTTGGTGTTAGGGTTATGTTTAGGATTGTTAGGGTTTGGGATAGGGATACAGTTATGGTTAGGCTTGTTATTGTTAGGGATATGGATAGGGTTAGTGTTGTATGGGTTGGGGTTAGTGTTAGGGTTAGGGATAGGGTTGTTATGTATAGTGTTAGTGTTTGGGTTAGGTTTACTGTTAGGGTTAGTGTTCTTCAAATTGGGTTAAGGTTAGGGTTGTTAGGGTTAGCAATAGGGTTAAGGTTAGGGTTAGGATTTTTAGGTAAGGTTTATGGTTCTTAGTGTTAGTGTAATGGTTAGGGTTAGGTTTAGAATTAGGTTTAGTGTTAGGGTTAGGTTTACTGTTAGGGTAAGGACTTTTAGGGTTAGGGTTAGGGATGTTAGGTTTAGTGTGAGGGTTAGGATTAGGTTCACAGTTAGGTTTTGCATTGTTAGGGTTAGTGTTGCTAAGTACAGTGTTAGGGTTAGTGTTAGGTTTATTGTTAGGGTTTCAGTTAGGGTTAGTGTTAGTGTTATGTATAGGGTTGTTAGGGTTAGGGATGTTAGGTATAGTGTTAAGGTTAGGTAGAGGTTTACAATTAGAGTTAAGGTTAGGGGTACAGATATGGTTAGATTTGTTAGGGTTATGGATAGGGTTAGGATTAGGGTTTTAAGTGTTAGGGTTAAGGTTGTTAGTGTTACCATTAGGGTTAGGGATACGGTTTGCATTAGGTTTATGGTTGTAAGGGTTAGGGTTAGTGTTAGGGTTAGTTTTAGGGTCATTAGGGTTAGGGTTGTTATGTATAGTATTAAGGTTAGGATGAGGTTTATGGTTAGGGTTAGGTTTCTTAGGTTTAATATTGGGGTTATCGTTAGGGTTGTAGAGTTACTGTTAGGGTTAATGTTAGGATTAGGATTTTTACTGTAAAGGATATGGTTCCTAGGGTTATGGATAAAGTTAGTGTTAGTGATAGTGTTAAGGTTACATTTAGGGTTAGGTTTACTGTTAGGGTTAGGTTAGGTTTAAGGTGAGGGTTAGTGTTGTTAGGGTTATTGCTAAGGTTGTTTACTGTAGTTTTGGGATAAGTGTTAGGTTTACCATAAGGGTTAGGGTACTTAGGGTTAGGGTCAGGTTTCAGGGTGTTAGGATTAGGATTAGTGTTAGGTTTATGGTTAGGATTGGGTTTGCTAGGGGTAGAGATAGTGTTAGGTTTAGGGGTTGTTTCAGTTAAGGTTGGGGTTAGGTTTAGGTTTGTTAGGGTTAGGGCTAGGGTTAGCAGCATGTCTTTTAATGCTGTGTGTAAGAAAATGTATGTTTTGACATTGAAGATAAAATACATGTGTATAAACGAGGAGAGAAAGCAATATCTCTTTTAAGGTGACATGTAAGAAAAGTTGTGTATTGATGCTGAAGAGAAAAACATATGTGTTCAAATGAAGAGAGAAAACAGCATCTCCCTTAATGCTCTGTGGAAGAAATTGTGTGCGTTGCCACTGAAGAGAAAAGCACATGTGTTCAAATGAGGAGAGAAAGCAACATCTCTCTTAATGCTTTGTGTAACAAAACGTGTGTATTGACGTTGAAGACAAAAACACATCTGTTCAAACAAGGAGAGGAAGCAACATCTCTCTTAAGGCTCTGTGGAAGAAAGCGTGTATATGGATGCTGAAGAGAAAAACACATGTGTTCATATGAGGAAAGGATGAAACAACTCTCTTACTGCTCTATGTAAGAAAACGTGTGAATTGACATTGAAGATAGAAGAACATTTCAAACGAGGAGAGGAAGCAACATCTCTCTTAATGCTGTGTGTAAGAAATCGTGTGTATTGATGCTTAAAAGAAAAACACATGTGTTCTAACGAGGAGAGGATGCAACACCTCTCTTAATGCTCAGTGTAAGAAAATGTGTGTATTGATGCGAAAGAGAAAAACACATGTGTTTAAACGAGGAGAAGAAACATCTCTCTTAATGTCTGTGTAAGAAATGATTATATTGACACTGAAGATAAAAACACATGTGCTCAAATGAGAAGAGGACGCAACATTTCTCTTAATGCTCTGTGAAAGAAAACTTGTATATTGACACTGAAGAAAAAACACATCTCTCTTAATGCTCTGTGTAAGAAAAAGTGTGTATTGACATTGAAGATAAAATACATGTGTTCAAATGAGGAGAGGAAGAATCATTTCTTTTAATGCTCTGTGTAAGAAATCGTGTATTGACACTGAAAACGAAAACACATGTGTTCAAAGGAGGAGCAGAAGTAACATCTCTCAATGCTCTGTGTTACAAAAATGTGTGTATCAATATTGAAGACAAAAACACACCTGTTCAAATGAGGAGAGGAAGCAGCATCTCGCTTAATGCTTTGTGTAAGAAAATGTGTGTATTGCCACTGAAGAGAAAAACACATGTGTTCAAACAAGGAGAGAAAGCAACATCGCTCTTAAAGCTCTGTGTAAAAAAAACATGTGGATTGATGCCGAAGAGAAAAACCCATGTGTTCAAACGAGGACAGAAAACAACATCTCTCTTAAGGCTGTGTATAAGAAAATGTATGTATTGACGTTGAAGAGAAAAACACATGTGTTCAAATGACGCCTGATGTGGGCATGGCCTGGTGTGGGCATGGTCAGTCAAAGTGGTTGTGGTCAGTCACTGTGGTCATGGTCTGAACTGGGCATGTTCACTCAATGTGGGTGTGGTCCACACCAGCTTATAATGATCCCTATAATATATAGTTTTAAACCTAGTTTAAAACTTTCTTATTTAGTGGGCTGATGTGGCCATGGTCAGTCACTGTGGGTGTGGCCAATCAAAGTGGGCATGGTCAGAAAATGTGTGGTAAGTCAAGGTGGGTGTGGCCTTTTGTGAGCATGGTCAGTCAAGGTGGGCATGGTCAGTCACAGTGGACATGGCCTTGTGTGGACATAGCCACTCAAAGTGTGCCTGGCCAATCACTGTGGGTGTGGTAAGTCAAAGTGAGCATGGAAAGTCACTGTGGCCATGGCCTGGTGTGGGCATATTGTGTCACTGTGTGTGGCCTGGTAGGGGTGTGGTCAGTCAATGTGGATGTGGTCAGTCAAAGTGGATGTGGTCAGTCACTGTGGGCATGGCCTTGTGTGGGTGTGGTAATTCAAAGCAAGCATAGACAGTCAAAATAAGTGTGGTAAGTCAAAGTGTGCATGGCCAATCAAAGAGGGGGTAATCATTCAATGTGGGTGTGGTCAGTCAAGTGGGCATGGTCAGTCACTGTGGGCATGGCCAGTCAATGTATGTGTGGTCATCAAAGTGGGCATGGCCTGGTGTGGGCGTGGTCAGTCAAAGTTGGTATAGTCAGTGAAATGGGTGTGGTCAGTCAAAGTATGCATAGTCAGTAAAATTTGGCATGATCAGTCAACATGAGCGTGGTCAGTCACTGTGGGCATGGCCTTCTGTGGGCATGGTCACTCAAAGTGGTCATGGTCAGTCACTGTCTGTGTGGTCAAAGTGGCTGTGTGTATTGATGTTGAAGATAAAATCACAGGTTGAAACGAAGAGAGGAAGCAACATCTCTCTTAAAGCTCTGTGTAACAAAATGTGTGTATTGATGCTGAAGAAAAAACACATCTGTTCAAATGAGGGGAAGCAATATCTCTCTTAATGCTCTGTGGAAAAAAGCGTGTGTATGAACGCTGAAGAAAAAATACATGTGTTCAAACAAAGTGAAAAAGCAACATCTCTCTTAATGCTCTATGTAAGAAAACATATGTATTGACATTGAAGATAAAATACAGGAGTTCAAACGAGGAGAGGAAGCAACATCTCTCTTAATGCTCTGTGTAACAAAATGTGTGTGTTGATATTAAAGATAAAATGCTTGTGTTCAAATGAGGAGAGGAAGCAACATCTCTTTTAAGGCTCCATGTAAGAAAAGTTGTGTGTTGATGCTGAAGAGAATAACACATGTGATCAAAAGAGGAGAGGAAGATACATCTCTCTTAATGGTGTGTTAAGAAAACGTGTGTATTGACGCTGAAGAGAAAATTGCATGAGTTCAAACGAGGAAAGAAAGCAACATCTCTCTTAATGCTCTGTGTAAGAAAATGGGTGTATTGACATTGAAGATAAAATACATGTGTTCAAATGAAGAGAGAATGCAACATCTCTCTTAATGCTCTGTGTAAAAAAAGTGTGTTTTGATGTTGAAGATAAAACACATCTGTTCAAACGAGGAGAGGTAGCAAAATCTCTCTTAATACTCTGTGTAAGAAAACATGTGTATTGATGTTGAAGAGAAAAACACATCTGTTCAAACGAGGCCTGATGTGGGCATGGCCTGCTGTGGGTGTGGTCAGTCAAAGTGTGAGTGGCCAGACAAAGGGGGCATGATTAATCAAAGTGGTTGTTGTCAGTTAAAGTTATTGTGGCCTTGTGTGGGTGTGGTCAGTCAAAGTGCACATGGTCAGTCTAAGTGGCTGTGGACAGTCAAAATCAATGTGGTCAGCTATTGTTTGCAAGGTCAAATTGCTTGTGGTCAGTCAAATTAGGTGTGGCCTTGTTTGGGCATGGTCAGTCAATGTGGGCACAGTCAGTCCCAATGGATGTCGCCTGATCAAAGTGTGCAAATCCAGTCAAAGTAAGTGTGGTCAGTCACTGTGGGTGTGGTTTGTCAAGTGGGCATGGTAATTAAAAGTGGGTGTGGTCAAGCAAAGTGGGCGTGGTATTGTGTGGGCATGGTTAGATTAAGTGGACGTGGCCAGTCAATGTGGGCGGGGTCAGTAAAAATGGCCGTGGTCAGTCAAAGTGGGCATGGCCAGTCAAAATGGGCATGGCCATTCAAAGTACATGTGGTCAGTTAATGTGGGTGTGGCCCACGCCAGCTTATAATGATCCCTATACTATATAGTTTTATACTTAGTTTAAAATTTTCTTATTTAGTGGGTTGGTGTGGGCGTGGTCAGTCAAAAGGGCATGGCTGGTCAAAGTGGGGATAGTGAGTAACAGTGGGAATGGTCTTGTTTGGACATGGTCCGTCACTTTGTATGTGGTCAGTCAAAGTGGACGTGGTCAGTCAAAGTGAGTGTGGTGAGTCAAAGTTGTGTGGCCAGTCAATGTGGGCATGGTTACTCACAGTGGGCTTAGCCAGTCGAAGTGGACAAGGTCAGTCAAAGTAGGTGTGGCCTTGTGTGGGCATGGTCAGTCAAAATGGGCAAAAAAGGCAAAGTGGGCATACTCAGGCAAAGTGGGCGTGATCAGTCAATTTGGGCGTGATCAGTTACTGTAGGTGTGGCCCGGAGTGGGTGTGGTCATTCAATGTGGGCATAGTCAGTCACAGTGGGCATGACCTGGTGTGGGTGTGGACAATCAAAGTGGATGTGGGTTGGTGTCCCTGTCCAGCAGGTCCAGTTATTCGAGGGTTTTGAGGGGGGGCCACCTGTGAAGCAAATGGGGGAAGAGAGAGAGGAAGCCAAACTCATAAAGAATGACAAGAGTCTGAGTCACATCAAGGCTTCATTTATTGAGTGAATGCTGAGGCTTCTTAAGCAGTGCTTTTGGAGGGGAGGGGAAGCGGAGAGAGGGGAGTGCAAGGCTCCAGGCAGGGAGGGGAAGCAGAGAGAGGGGAGTTAACTGAAGAGGAGAGTGAAAAATTATCAGAGGAATTCCAGGTGGGCAGGATCACTTTGGTCCCATGATTCTGCAGCTGACTGATTACTGTTTGAAGCCCTATCTAAATGTACATTGTATGATGGTCCAAGGACATACTGTTTTTTGCAAGGCCTGCAGTTTAGTGAAGAACACCTTATCATGGGAGACTCCATGAAGCTCACTTCTGTAACTAACTAAGGATGTCTAATCTAGAAGGACTCCAAGAAGCCTGTTTTTGCAAAGCTAGTAATTTACCAAGGACGCTTCATCCAAGAACCAGGAAATTCTAAATAGTCCTGGGTCAGTCTCCAACATATTCCCCCTTCTTTCTTAAAAAAAATGGATCATGTCTATGCGATCGAGCCTTTAAGACATCTGGTGGGTCCAAAGGAATGGCTTTTGGAGGATCACAGAGGCCCCGTCCCTCTAAGCTAACAAGAGAGGTCCAGGAGGCGATGTCTCCCCAAATTCAAACACCACAGGCGTCCCTGTGGTGCGGGAATCAGCGGACCATGCAGTTTTGGGAGGGAATGGAAATTGCTGAGCGTCAGGCTGTTACTGCACAACCATTATGCAACAGGGCATGTAATCCAGACTCTCGGGTTATAGGGGCACTCCCATCCCCAGCCTGTGCAGTCTCGGCTGCACTCCAGCTATGCCTGAAGTTTCTCCCACACACAGGGGCAGCCTCTCCCGAGTCGAGGGGTCTGTGTGTGGCATCTCCATCATGGTCCTAATAGGACCCCTAGGGGGTTTTAGGACCCAAGGACACCAAACATGAGTCTTTGAGCAGGCTCCTGGCTGTTTTCTTCTGTATTTAATCTATGATAGTGAACTGAAATATGTTGCGGTAAGGCCGAATCAATCTGACTTTTGATAAATCGAGTCAACCACTGAAAAGCCCAGGGACCAAAAGAAATGAGAAGGAGAAAGACAATTAAAGGGACTAGAATGGTGGGCAGCAAGGTAGAGAGCCAAGGGGACCCTTGTAGCCAAATTTCAAACCATCCTTGTTGATTTTCAAATTCCCTTTTTCTTTGAGCCAATCTCTCTCTTAATTTTTCCATCGACTCCCTAACAACACCGATATGGTAGGCATAAAAACAGCATTCCTCCCTGAGGGCTGCACACAAACCTCCCTCCTTTAGAAATAGCAGATCTAGACCTCTCCTATTTTGAAGTACCACCTCAGAAAGTGAAGTGAGTGATCTCTCAAGAGCTGAAATAGATTTTTCTATAGCCTCTAGATCAGTAGTCATAGCCATCTGGAGCTGCATCAGGTGGTTATTTTGAACAAGAGCGGTGGTCCCAGTGCCAATTCCTGCAGCAATACCTCCAATACCTAGCAATAGAGCAATGGTCATAGATACAGGCTCTCGAGTATATCTGCCTCTGTGTTCAAAGAATTCTATCACTGAACTTTCCTCATGATATGTGACACGAGGCCATAGTTGAACAAGTACACAGAATTCATGGGTGTTATTAAAGATCTGAGCGGACACACAAGGGATTAATCTGGTGTTGCAGGCCCAGTAGGACCCATTTGGTGTCTCAAGATAGTAGCTTCCCTTGGTAGGTATTATTGTCTGGTTGCAGAAACGTTGGTGGGTTGGTGGTATAGTACCCAGACAGAATCCCTGCCCAGTGACCTCAGGAAGTGTCAGTCTGTGAGGGTTTGTTTGGCACCTGTTACTAGGGGAGGAGAGGTTGCTGGCAGAAGACTGAAAGGTGATTCCCTCATAATAAGGGAGGCCAGAACTAAGGCAAAGCCAGCAGTCTTGGGTCTTATCTGGATTCGTAGCATTCAAGGCCATGTATGCTCCTTGTATCAGGTTGAACAATCTATTTCTTCAGGCTGAGCTGTTAGGAGGGGGGTGTTGTTGGTTCGAGGACTAGGAATGCTAGGTCTCTGTATGGTGGCTACTTTGTGCGGGGCCTGAATTTTGTTCAGAGAATCAGGGAGGATTTTGCTCTGCATGTCAGGGAGGACCGGATTGGGTCCAACGGAGGTGGATCTGAGATTCCCTATGAGGACTTTTATTTTGAAAGTAACTCCTGCATCTGAGCCATCCAAATGCCATCAGAGGCCCCAAGTGTGGCCTGCAACCCAACCTGAGAAGGCTTTTCCTTGCTCAGTAAAATTCATATTGAGGGGAAGTGACAGTCCTTGCATAAGGAATTTTGGTATATTGTTCCAGTAGCATCCAC
The DNA here is from genome assembly GCA_004025045.1 of Sigmodon hispidus. Classification (NCBI taxonomy): domain Eukaryota; kingdom Metazoa; phylum Chordata; class Mammalia; order Rodentia; family Cricetidae; genus Sigmodon; species Sigmodon hispidus. Next base: position 93,379 of record PVIH01007989.1, read on the forward strand.
TGCCCCCCATATATACCTTTTTAAATTTTTGTTTGACAGTAATCAGATCCCAGGAGGATGAAGGGCGCCAGTAGGCACTCCCAGTTGTTTTGCATCCCCATGAGGCACAAAAATATTTTTCAAATCCTCCACATTTATATGCCTGGGCAGAATTTCTACCATCTCTGGGACAGATGTAAAAGTCAGACTGAGCAAGTCGACAGCATGCGGCAGGACTGCTACATCGAGCATGAGTGCACTGGCTCTGAGGGGAACTACCATGGCTTATATTTAACTCGATGATGCTTTTGTCCGAGATGTTCCAGGTATTTAATCCTGCAGCCAATTGGCAAAAATCAGGGGTCAGGCTTGGCCACCAAGAAAAAGGGGCATGGTTGGCAGTTGTTTGCCAGACCACCTTTCCAGTTTGTGAGACAATTTGCCAAGTGAGTTTCTTAATAGCATGAGGGCTGGTTCTGGTCATAGGGATGGTAAGCAAAATTAAAAGGAGAGAGAGAGGATAGGGGCGGGTCCTCCAGATCTCGGGGCATGCTGGAAAAGTGATGAAGTCACTTATGGTCCCTTTCTTTCCATCAGTCACAGGGGCACCTGCAAAGAAAAAAAAATTGTGTCTCAAGACTAATTCCTGGACCCAAGGTGATTATGCATTTTTATGTGGCATATTCCCCGAATAGGGTTTAATTAATCTTGCAGGCAACCAATGTGCCCCATTTTCCTTGGTGTCAAAGATGCATGCAGATCCTTTGCCCCAGATTAGCACTGGGTCTGGGCCATTCCATACACTCCTGATAGGATCTCTCCATAAAGCTTGGGCATAACCTTGGCGAGTTTCCAGGTGCCAGTTACTTTTGGCTGCAGATTTTCCCAAGTTATCTAAAGTTAAGAAATTTAGCACAAATAGGGTGTGTGCAAGCAATATTTTTTGGTTTCCTTTGGTAGGGAACAAGGTTTCTTGTGAGCTGAGGTTACTAAAAGTATTCTTTAAAGTTTGGTGAGCTTGTTCCATAATGCCTTGTCCCTGCAGGTTACAGGGTATTCCAGTGATATGCTTTGTCCCTAATTGTAAGCAGAATTGCCTAAACTTACTGCTAGTGTACCCCGGGTCATTGTCAGTTTTTAGGCATTTTGGCTGTCCCAGCACAGTGAAAACATATAACATATGATTAATGACATCATTAGTGGCTTCCCCACTGTGAGCAGAAGCGCTGATAAACCCACTGAAAGTATCAATGGTGACATGTACATATTTTAGTTTTCCAAAGGAGGTGACATGAGTGACATCCATCTGCCAAATTTGTCCTGGAACAAGCCCCCTGGAATTTGTCCCATAATGGGGCTCAGGCAAAAATATTAGGCAGTTTTTACAGTTTTTGACAATTTCTCTAGCCTGCTCTCTGGTGAGTGAGTATTTCTGCCTCAAGGTCTGGGTATTAAGGTGGTGTAATAGGTGGGCCTCGCAGGCAGCCGCAATCTGGTCTTGCTCTGTAAGTAAAACGAGGGGTGAGAGTGTAGCAGTGTCTGCGAGTTTGTTTCCCAGCACCAGGGGTATGGGCAGGCCAGTATGAGCACGAATGTGTCCAATAAAATAGGGCTTTGACCTTTGGTGGATTAATCTCTGAATCTTTGAAAACATCTCAAAAGTTGGGGTTCTTGGCTGAATCACTGGCACCATTTCCAGGACCTGAAGGGCCTCTACCACATACCTACTCTCTGAATACAAGTTAAGGGGCCATGCCTCAAATGCTTCAAACACCTTTAAAGCAGCATAAAGCTCCACCAATTGAGCAGAATTAAAGGGTGTTTTTATAATTCTTTGTTGTTGGTTATAGACATAGGCAGCTTGACCATTCTTTGATCCATCTATAAACACTGTACAAGCATCAGGGATTGGCTTCAGCTTTGTATTTTTGAGGAAGAGGAAAGGGGTGAAAGAAAAGTATTGTAACAACTTATTACTAGGCATCT